>WYDF02255901.1:0-19938 GCA_009867245.2 Adranes taylori
AAATATCGTTCTAACTTTGACCTCCTATCAACCCGCACTGGCCAGCGTGATAGGAAATGGCTAATTTCCTCTCGATACAAATCGATATAAAATTGAGGATTATTGAGAGAGGCCTATGTTCAGCAGTGGACGAGAAACTGGCTGTTTGATGATGATGATGATTACGTAATATGCTGTTTGCTTGTGTAATACGGTGTTTGCTTGTCAAACGAAACTGTTCAAAATGTGCCCCAATATTGCTAATAATAGATTTATTTCAATTGGTCTAACGAGTATGATGCCAATACTTGACCATATAAGACAGTTTACTTATTCTTTAAAAGGTAAGCGAATTTATTTGCTACAAATTTTTATTGATAACCTTTGTGTTAACCTTTGTATTGATAACAAATTTTTATTGATACGTATACAAGTATAACAGGACACACCAACTTTATAAGATTTTTATTTAATTTTGGTGGCCTTGCTACCAATCGTAAAACAGCGAAGAACTTTAAACAGTAAGACCCTTTTGAAACCTACAGTGGAAGAGGAGGGAGGGGGTGCTATTTGCACATTAAAAAAAAATGAAGAATCTAGTTATAAATATAAACATGTATGCGAAAATTGTGATTTTTGACAACTTATCTTCAATAAATCCACAAGGTTTTCAAATATGATGTAATATCTTTATTATTGAATTTTTTCCGGTCTTATTGAAACTTGCTTAAAGTAATACTATTAAAATTTATATCAAAAATTCAAAGGTTCCAAAAATTAAATTTGTATACAGGTGAAAACGCTCCAAGATGTTTTCATTTAATTACGAACTTGTTTCAGATTATTTATTTAACTGTATATTTGTTTCAAAAATTGATTGATGCAGTAGTACAACATTCATTAAAAGGAAAGCTATCTTATTCCAAGACCAAACTTTTTATTTTAATATTTTTTTATGGTAGATATTATATCGATGGGTTTTTGACAAAACATCGTAAGCAACATAAAAATACATAATGCTTTTTTTGTCTCATTCGGTTATTTGCGTTGCTCTAATGAGTTTTAATAAACTATCGTATGCGCCGATTCTTTAAATATTTTTTTGAAACTAATAACCAAAACGTATTGTAACCGCTACTATATCCATACCAAAAATCTTAAGCGATCTGAAAATATGGCGGATACGATAGAGTGACAGGTGCTTACGGTGTATGTGTGTTGTGCACAGATGCAATTGGCGCGGAAAAATAATTGTGATTTTTTGATGATTTGTGTGGAAAAGCTAGAACTTAAGTAGCAGTTATTGTTGTAATAGTTAGTATGAAAAACGAGTTGAATACAAGTATTCGCTTGATTATTCCGGTTGAGTCAAATTGACTTAAATGAAAAAGAAGAAAACTCCAAACATTAGCCAAAAACGACTACTAAATTATTCGAGTGGTTCCAGTTTCATTTATTTAGAGCTGTAGTCCTTTTAAGACTGATTTGGGGTATATTTAATTTTAAATCAATATAAATAAATAGAAATTAGTTTGAGTTTAAAAAACCTTTGACGGTTGATTTGAATCTAATTGAGCGTGGAAACTCACATACTATGAACTATGTTGGCCTTGCGATTAGAAGGGGGACTATTTTGGAACACTTTAGATTTGTTAATTAATTAATTGGTAAATTTGATACTAAATTATTCGGATGTGATACTTTCCAGCTAGATGTTTTGTAATAGCATTGTAATTAGCTAGATTTGGACCAGATTTGTGGTGTGAGAATTTAATCCAGAACGAAATCATGCATTTTGCGTCTAGGCCGCTAGAGAGCGAAAGGATAATTTAGAGTTGGTGCGATTGTTTGATCAGCTATTGGGTGTGATTGGATAACTATTTTCGGGAAGAAGTCTTTTCCTTTCAACATTTGAAGGTGTGAGGAAGCCAAATCGGCAAAAATTATTATAATTTAATTGAATTATGAGTTTTCCAAAAATTCAATTATTCTTGGGTAATGGGGATTGATTCTGTTTATACGAAACCAGTATAGTGTTTTAGTGCTCTTTTGGTAAGTTAATTGATTGTGAAAATTCAGCATGGTTTTGAGATCGCCATATTGTGCACGTTTTTATAAATGAGCCACTAGGAGAAGGCCATTTATCTTCAAGGTGTTGTTACTGATGGACAACACCCTGAAGTAAGCTCCTGAAACTCCTGAAGTAAGCAACTGGCGTTGTTTAGCAGAATTGAGTACGCTAATCGTGTCAGCGTTTTTAACCTTTGAAGTTGTACCGCACAGCCACCGGCTATGTCGTTCGTGTAGGAGTGGGCTGTCGAGGGTGTAAAAGATCGGACTGCGTCGAGGCTACGGCCATCGTTTCATCTATTTGTGGTTTGGCATTGGATCTGATTGTTCGTCATTAGGCGGTAACAGTGAACGATGTTTCAAGTATAAAGTCTGTCTTTTAATTATATTTGGAATGATGATTTAGATTGTCTTTTTTGCTCCACACATTTTTATTTACTATTATTATCTTTGGTCTTTGGTACTATTATTATCTTTCAAATGAATTTAAATGCATTTGAAAGTCCGTTTTAACAGGGTTTTACCGCATTTAGTTAGGGAGAGAGGTAGCGTATTATTTTAGTAACCATTGATCTTGGTAATTTTTGATTTACCTATACATTGAACTAAATTTTCTGACCTATATTCACAAATACTAAGAAAATCCATTCTTTTTCGGTATTCTACTTTGAAAGACTCTCGTTCGCGACGCTGCTAACGAAGAGTCTTAGCGACTGTCACAGGTCGCGCAAACACAAATATCTTAATTATTACAGAATATAATAGCCTTCGGAAATATGAATCCTTGGTCGCCAGGTCAGTTTACGTGAAGCTGTACGCTGGAACCTGATCTTGTTGTTCCTCCGGTCCTCATTTACTACGGCAAGGGCAGCTTCGAGTCTTGCGAGTAATCCAGTGGTTTTCATTCTTGTGGACAGCTGAAATAGATTCTTACTGGTAATTAATAAAACAGAATTTAACGATTTAACAAAATGGCGTCTATTGCTCTTATAGACAATATAAACAGATAAAGTAATATATCTTCACAATTAAATGTCAGTAATCAAATGTTAAATTAAGTCCATTTCGCGTCAATGGCAGTTAAATGATAGCGATTTTATTAAAACAATATTTAAGCTGTGCAAATAAAACAGTATAAAGGTATATTATTAGCGAAAATAAAACAAATCAAAAATAAAGCGTTGCAACAATTCAAAGCTGCGGTGATAAAATAATAAAGCAGGAATAATGCGGAACCACAACGCCCCGTGAAAGCAAGAGCTATGATTGTCGAGGGACTAAAACTAACCTCATGAACACAAGTTCAAGTTGTTCACTCCAATAAAGGGAACAGTAAGGAGCTCACTATCTGTTAAAGTAACACTCCATGAGCAGTAAGGAGCTCACTATCAGTTAAAGTAACACCCCATGAGCGCAAGTGTTACTGTCGCTCGAGCACTTAACACTAACCCTGTGAACGCAAGTTAGTATTATATATGCTCTAGTAAAAGAGGCCAATGCCAGTGACAATAACACCACGTGAACGCAAATGTTACTGTTGTTTGAGCAATTAAAACTAACCTCATGTACGCAATTTAGTGTTAGGTACTCCGGTGAATAGGAAACTGAAAGGGAAACCATTTTCAGTTACAACAAACCCCGTGAACGCAGGTGGTATTGCTGCTTTAGCAACTAAAGCTAACCCCGTGAACGCAAGCTAGAATTATATGCTCCAATGAATAGGAAATAGGTTGGCGGTAAGGTACAAGAAGAGGCAAAACGATTGAAACAATGCAATTCATTCAAGCAGTATATGGTTTAGAAAATCGTCCATCAAATGTGTTACTACCTCGGTGACTGTCTTTCGGCTACTGTTGAACGGCTTGTCTTTGAGTTGGCAAATTGGAAACTAAATTATTATGCACATAATCTCGCTATTTATAGACGGGAGCCTTCGCTCCACTTTAACTCTGCTATACGGGTCTATGTGGAGCAACCACACGACATTTATTATGTGACACAGTCTCTTTATATAATCCAATGTAAATCACGGTGCTATCACTACTCTATGTGACATAGTAACATATAATTCCACTCTTAGCGGCATTCCCACGGTTACAATAGAGCACAGTGAATGGCGCCAACTAACTTATCAATACTTCCACACACACGCATCTAGCGTGAATAATTCATCATACATATTATAATACATAGGGACAGTAAAGTAAGCGCCAGTACATCGCTCTTTGATTCATGTAACATATGGTAAGCATTGCGAGTACCGCAAACTCCTTCGTAGGTTTTAAATATTTACAAATAATTAAAGCATTCAAGTTCCTTATTATCTGTCATATACCATATAGGTATGTAATACCTTTCATATGCGGTATCTTTTACCTATACGGTATATGAAGGATAATAATGAACTTGAATGCATTTATTATTTGTAAATATTTAAAATCCATGAAGGAGTATGCGGTACTCACAATGCTTACCATATGTTACATGAATCAAAGAGAGATGTACTGTCGCTTATTTTACTGCCCCTATGCATGTTTTGACTATTTTTTCTATTTCACCTTAGTACGAACTCTTCTATTGAAATTACAGCAATCCGTTAATACGCAATTCAATGGGGGGATAAGGAACAATTTTTAATATAAAAAGTTTTTTCTAAAAACATTGGTTCTTGTTCAAAAAATTAAAAGAAGGGTCAATTTTTCGGTCTCGGTTTGTACGTAGGTATGTACGGATGTATGTTCAAGAATTTCTCCTTCTCTATGGGGCCGGTCTGGATGAAATTTGGTTGACAGTTCAGAAATTTCGTATTCACTATAGAAAGCTGAAATTTTGAACAGATATAGTACGTTGTATTTTACGTCGAATAAAGAAAGTCCATGTTGCCAAATTGTATAGGAAGCGGTGTTGCTACGTTTGAAGTTTAAGAAACTTTGTATAATATCTTAGGAACAATAAAAGATAGGACATTGGAATAAACTTTATTATATAGGCTACATAAAGGCCCTTCGAATTTGTTTGAAACATTTTTTCTAAAATCACAATTTAACATATATACAATTTAACATATATTTTGTTTTGCAAACTTTACGGTCCATTTTCTCATCAACTTAACGAAGGATTTTGATTAAATTTCTTTTATCGAAAGATCCTTCAATATTTAAGGAATTAAGTGAGTTTCAAAAAGTCACACATATTAGCACCTGAGTAATTTGACCTTGAAAAAAAGTGTACTACCCTGAATATCTCGATTCCTATGAAAGTTGGAAAAATGAAAGTTGGGAAACATATGTAAGAGTAAGGGATCTCAATTTGCCAGTGCGATCAACTGAATATACTTGACCGATTTTGAGCAATAATTTTTTTTCAAAAACTTTTTAGTAACACATGTATATTTTTATACATTTTGGTATATTTGGCCCTTTATACATTTTGGCCCTTGTAATGTAGCCCCCATATTGGGCCTAACTATTAACTTTTCAAAGATATGATCCTTAATAACTTAAAATTTGTACAACCGACATTCAACAATCATATTATATACATGTTAGACATACATAATAGCTCATATATGCAAAATTCCAGGAAAAATTATTTTACGTTGTATGAGACATATAAACTGCCTTCGTAATTGAATAAATGTTTTTATCAGTGGCGCGTACACATTATAATTTTTGGAGGGGCTCGAAATGATTATTTTATTGAAAAATTCAGTTTTAAAATTAGAAGACTATAGAGCGCGACGTTGCCACATTTAAAATTTTACAAAGTTTTTGATATATTTCAGGAACTATAAAGGACACTTGAATAAAATTTATTATATAGACTATCAAAAGCTCGTTAAATTTTATTTGAAACATTTTCTTCTAAAATTACAAACTAACATATATACAGTGTTTTTTGTTATGTAAAGTTCGCTATCGATTTACTTCAGACCGGCTATTGTACTACATTAAATATCTCGGTTCCTATGAAAGTTGCAACAATAAAACTTGGGAAACCTAAAGTTCCTCAAGTTTACGTAAAGCGGACACGAAGAGAAGATTACTCAAAAGCGGTGGTGGGGAAAAATGAAGTCAAAAGTGGCAGCAGACTGCGTCAAGGCGGACATATTCATAAGACCAAGGCAGTACGCCAGACTGCTCTTTTAGAAATTAGCCGAAAAGAGAGTCAAGAGGGATCGTAGGCCCCAAACCGGACAGCGCAGTAGGCAAACTTACTTTAAAATATAAATTAGTTTAAAATTGAATTTGGTTAATTTCTGGATAGCTGTAGAAGTATTCGTAAATAGGTAAATAAGACCCTTAAAGCACAAAATACTCCAGGCCCTCTACGTGCATTTAAAGCGTCCTAGTGCAAACTTTAAAACGCTACTCCCCTTCCTCTTTCGCATAAAGATAAATTTTGTTTTATATAAGAGTTTTTTTAAATACTTTTGAACAATCACCATCCCTTAAATACTTACGTATTTTTTTAAACACAATCGAAATGCCGCCTCTTTAATAGCCGCCCTTTTGCGGTACACAGTCTGTTTACATTTACGTGGAGACCCCGGAGCTATTACATCATATTTCATCAGATTTGTATTTTTTGTACTAATATACATTTATATTGACATACAGGTCAATTGATATACAGGTATATTGACATACCAAAGGAATGCACTAAGTAGTTAGGTTTTTTTGTTAATATATTGTGACAGCCACTCGAGACACTGCTAATGGGGAGCCCTAGTGGCTGCCACAGTTGGCGTAAAATTTCTTAATTATTACAGAATTTAACAGCTTTCGGAAATATATAAGTCTAGCACCAGGTCAGTTTAACGTGAGACCGCACGCTGGAACTGATCTTCTTGTTCCTCCGGTCCTCAGTGGCTTACTGATGAGGGCTTATTGAGTCTAGTACACCCGTGGTTCTGTGGGCAGCTGAAATAAACTTACTTTTAATGAGTGAAATAGCATTGATTTAACAAAATACGTCTATTGCTCTTCCGACAATATAAATAGGGAAAGAAATATATATGCTCTATCAAATATCATTAAGAAGCACATAAATAAATCTCAATTTAAATCAACATCGCAACAATGGCGGTTAAATAAATAATAGCGATTCAAAACAAAAGCGGTGTGAATAAAACAGTATCATGTACAAACAGTCAATAATACAACAGGAGGATGGGGGTAAATCTAATTTTCATGGTACAGACGGTGGGTACGATATGAATAATTGTAAATGTAGGAATCCTAGGAGTTCATTAGCTATCGTAACTTTACGGTTATGCGTAGTTGCCAAGAGAACTCGAGTGGCTAAGATCAGTTACGGTTATGCGTACGTATGTTCTTTTGCACTGGAGTGGTAAGGGTACATAGGAGACACTGTAAGCTATCGCGAATCTACGGTTATGCGTAGTTGCCACGAGATCTTTAGTGACTAAAATCAGATACGGTTATGCTTACATGTGATCTTATACACTATATTGCTATAGGAGACACGTTGAAGGTGTGCTGGGATAGGAAGAGAAAGAAAACTATTTAACATATATGAAAATCAGTCAAGTAGTACACGGTACAAAAAATTACTCACCAAATATGTTATTTACTGGGCGACTGTCGCTTCGCTCATTGTCTCGGCTTGGTCGCCTTGGTTGGTCGCTCTACTCATGCTAGCTGCTGATGTTGTATAAAAATTCTAGCTATTTATATATGGAACCCTCGCTTAGCTTTTACTCTGCTATACGGGTCGATGTGTAGTCATTCAAAAGTCATTTATTATTCGATACGGTTTCTTCACACAATCGTATGTAAATATCGGTTTTAACCGTACCCTACGTGACGTCTTAACATATAATTCCACTCATAGCGGTATTCTCACGCGTAACAATGCCAACGTAGCGGTGGCAGTAGCATCAAGCAGCAGTAATGAGGTATATTTTAACGTACCCGTGAATGGCGCCAGCCAACTTTTTATATACAGTAAACGCAATTCATATTAAACGTAGATAATGTGTGTGCTGCACAACACAGCACGACATAGCAAAGCGACAGTACATCTCGCTCTGATTCATGTAATATATAGTAAGCGTTGTGCGAAACGTCAACTCGTTCGTGTGTTTTCAATATTACAAATAATAAATATGTTTCAATTTATTATTAGTTTAATCAGTCTAAGGTTTCCAAATCCTTGCTACCTAATCGATTTAATTTATTTCTTATGAAGAATTATGTAATTTATAAATACTTTTAACTGCTCAGTAACGTGCTTCGTTACAATATTTATATTTACTATTATTATTAATATCCTTCTTATGTAATTCAATTACTAATTTACTCATATTTATTAATTTTCTGTTTACTAATACTAATAACAACATTGTATTGATAAACCCTACTTAAAAATAATAAAAAACTACGAATAAGAGTGTGTTTTATCTTGTTTTCTACGTTGTATAGAAATATCGTTTACCAAAGTTATGAGTTCTTTCTCATGTATTACGCATGTTTCGGATAATTGTCTTTTTAAATTGCAATGTCATATTTTTAATCTTAATCTTTTTCTTGTTCAAGCTATTTTGCATTTTAAATAAAAACTTAAATATTTATTGTTCTTTGGCTTATTATTTGAAATATCTAAACTCAGCTTTTTAAGTTATTCAAAATTGCAATAATAATACATATAGATAAAAGATTTGTTCTTGTAATTTATTAATGGAATCAAAAACATGTAAATTACTTCAATTAATCTGACATAGGGTTCAAAACGTTTGTAAAGAATGTTGGTAAAGAACATTTGATAAGAAATTTTAAAAATAATATAAGTAGGCCATTTATTGGAAAAATATTTTATATAAATTTGTTTTTGATAATCGCTAGATAACGAAAAGATAAGGCAGTAAAAGATCTATGATTGTGACTCTGATTCTCGCGTCAGCATGGTGCACGTCAGCATGACTGGACGGAAGAAACGCAGATAGCAGACACATGCTTGGGTACAGACCTTCGCACAGACCGCATTACTACAAACACAATTGATGACAATTCTTGGGATTGAAATTTCTGGGTTGATTACAATTCCTGTTAGGTAATCGCCAATTTTACGTCAACCGTTCAGAAAGCAGTTGACGAAAAGCCGCCAGAAAATGGGAATACGGGGCGGAGCGTAAAACCCACGCTACCAGGCGGGCAAGTGACGTTGAAGTCTCGACGTTGAGTAGACCACTGGAAATTCTCCGGCATCGTTTAGCCCTTGGGTCATGTGAGGTTTTGGTGGCTCCTATTTCGTTAAATATATGCAAACACCACATAAGTACAAACCATTAAGGTAGTCAACTTAGGTAACTTTCTTTTCAACAAAAATGATAACTAAATTCATAAAAGTAATATTCATTATACCCGGTGATATGAATTGAGGACCCCAATTAGCAAACGAATGGCAGGAAGGTTTTTGTTTTTATTTACAGTTTCTCAAAATATTTTCAAGGTGAATGTTTATAGCAGTGTCATTTTCTATAGATAAGACATTTTCTATAGACGTATTCTTAGTCTCGATTTTAAAGTTTTTGGTTTTATAGCCACCAAGGCGTATATAATTAATTTTGGTAGGTAAGTAATATCAGCTATCACAACAAATGTCTTAAAAAAACGCCTTGCACAAGATGTATGACGTCATTTCACTTATTATTTATAAAGGATCTTCAGCATCTACTTATAGTAGCATCGGACGCAACGTTTAGAAAGCAACGTCCTTTCTTGCTACGATTCAAGCCGAGTTGATGAAAGAATTGAAATTTTTTATTATGAATATTAACTTTTTGAATGCAACTCACATTACATATATAGATAGATGAAATGGGTAGGTGACGATTTGTACCAGTTGATGATATATAGGTATTACAACACCTTAATGAGAAGAAGTATGTGAGATAAGGAAACATTGATAGATCTAAATAGATATCATTCAATGAAGATGGCAATTTCGCCATTAGGACCCTTAGCCACGTTCTTTCTCGTTCGTGCGGAAAAGTCCACACAGCCAATATAAGTCGAATATAACGTGTCTGGTTTTAACCAGTTGCATTCAAAAAGTTAAATTTTATAATACAAATTTTCAATTCTTTCATCAGCCCAGATTGTAACGTAGCGAGGAAGGACGTGGCTTTCTAAACGTTGCGTCCGATGCTACTATAAGAAGGTGCTGAAGATCCTTTATAAATAATAAGTAAAGTGACGTCATAAAGTCGTTGTTTTAATCTCTCCTGTGAAATGGTTGCTCAGTTCTAGTTTTGAAAAATTTCTTTCACCTGTTGGGCCTCTTATAGGCATTGTTAAGTAAATCCTCAAAACAGAAAAAAACATTAAGCTATGCTGTAACTCAATTGTTCATGTCATTTCCTATGATTGAGCTTACAGCCTGACAAACCCGCCGAATAAATTAATATCTTACCGTAACCTAAAGTAGGGTCAACTAATGGCTCAATACTTTCTTCTCTGATACTTTCTTCTCTGATACTTTCATCTCTACTACTTTCTTTGAAGCGCTCATTTTTTGTATTATCTTTCTCCATCTCGTCATCATCGAGTACACCATCTTCCGGATAATCCTTTCCCAGCATGGCATCTGTATACAAAGTATGTTTTCTTTAAAATCATTTTCGTTAAATTTGTTACAAATATTCGTGGACGGGACCACCACCACACCTTTTATATACTCAAAGTCATAAATCTTATTATGTATTAAGATTTTTGTTAAATCTAATTATTTTGTGTAATATTTTACAGATCTATTTAATTTTGACCTTGTCACCTTATATCTTATCTTTTGTTCAATATTACTTTGGGAACATTCGATTTGAACGGCTTTTGATTTGATATTTCGCCGACCTAACCGTTTTAATTTGATAACAATAAAATACTAAACATAACGAGGTCACAAAAATGCAAGAGTTCACGAAATTGAAACTCAACATTTTATTCAAAATTTAGATTACAGTTAAAAATTAAATTAAAGTACTCGGGTGCAGTACATGTGTCATCAGTTTGAAACCCTCCCAAAATTATAATTGGAACCCGACCCCATAACAATATTTATTAAATTACAGGAGTACCATCTTACAGATATCATAAAATATAATTGCTGTCCTAAATGTATTCAATATTGTTTCAAAAAGAATCAAAGTGTTATCAAAATATGTAGAACTATACAGGGTGTAACTTAAAAGTTTAATTCTTTTTAATTGCTGAAAATTGAAAATTATATTGTCGTAATTTTGTTAACACTTGCAAGATTCATGAGACACATTTTGCGATTAAAAGCTAAATTAGTTCATGAGCCACAATCGTTTAGCTTTAAGATTGATAGTGACGAGGCAAGTCTTTTAGGTTTTCAAAATGGACAAGTAGGTGGCACTATTAAGATGTGATATTAGAAACCATTTCTTATTGTCAGAAGAGTTACAGTTCAGAAATTGACCGAAAAGATTGTTTACATTTAATATTAAAAAGAAACCCAATTTTGTGAAGAAATAGATATTTCATATGAGGATTTTTGTTGGATAATGTTTTATTAAAATTAGTTCTTGTTCCAACAAATATTTTGTCTCGAGGCGCGCCTACGCGTAGATTTGAAATATCAACATCCTAATTCAATTCTTAATGTAATGGAAATATAGTCGGGAGATTACTTGTGTTCTTTTTTTTTTGTAAATAAAAGAAAATATTTTGTAAATAAAGCAAAACTATTATATACTTTAAGAATTGTTCTTTTACTTTACCTGCGAAAGCATCAGAAGTATCATTTTTTCCTCCTTTATCGGAACCTTTGGGCACAAACATTTTTGCAAAACTATTCATCATACTAGTGAACATGAGATCACTTGCTGCATCTTCGATGTTTGCTGGCCGTGTTGAAGTATTAATTATAAGGGATAATAAAAGAACAACCCCAATAAATTGTCGCATCTCCTTAAATAATGTCTCATGAAAAATTAACAAAGTTAAGAATTCCTTTTTGTAGTTCGCCAATGTTCTGTTAGTACTTAGACGAATTTTGAGTTAATTATGCTTATAGATAAGCAAAGAAACATAAAAATATTTATTGTCGTACCGTAAACCTAGCATTTTATGCTCAAGATAAATTTTTATTATGTTTATAAAAATAATAATGTTTGAAACGCTGTATGATTTATTTAAAATATTTGGTTAAGAAATATATTCATAAAGTCAATTCTCAGCATTCAATAAATTGTAAAAACACTTATTTTTTTATATAAACTGAAACGTCAGTAATCACTCAAAATAGTTAAAATAATTATTGAATAAAACCATTTATTTTTGCAAATATAAACGTGAGAAATTTTGACATTTGAACATCAGAAACTGTAAAATAAAAGCATACTCTTAAAGTGTCCCAAAAATACTAGCAATAACTTAACAAAAAAAAAAAATAGCCGAAAGTTAAAATTTTTAAATAATCAAACAAAGCTAAAGAAAGTAACATATTCATAATAAGAGACAGTAATAAAAAAAGGAAGTTTACATTTAACAATAAAAAATACATTTCCATTTTTCCCACATCTTTTCCCTCTCCTTCTTTTTCTTCCCTCCCTGTCTTTTCTCTACTTCCCTTTTTATTTTAATTTTTGTCATTGTATAATTTCCTTCAATTTATTTCTTGCATTATCCTTCTTATTGTTGCTGTTTTCTTTGTGTCTTGTCATATACCTTCCAATTATCCCCTTCCTATTTTTCATCCATTTCCCATATCAACTCGTGACGTGACGTAGCCAATGATCTCACGTGTTTTCTTCCCTCACACCTATTCTACATTTGCTGCCACACTCCTTTAAAACTAATATTCCTTTTACCAATATTATTCTCCTTCAATGCTCCTTCTGCTCTATTGCCCCATTTCTCCCGTCCATCTGCATCTTAAAAGAAAAGTTTAGTGATGACATTGTTATAGGAAAGATGTCCAGCAAAACACTGGTTGTATGTTTGAAAAGAAACTTTATTTTTAAGAAAGTTTATTACATACGTAAGTTAGATATATTTTCAAAAATGTACAAGTTCCTACAAATCATATAAAGAAAAACTTTGTCGTGGCTCAAAAAGCTTTGTCTAAGATCTTTCTAACCAAATAAAGCTTAGCAAATACCAAATTTTTTCACATTTACCAGACGTCGATATGTTAAATACACTTTTTTAACATTTTTATCCGAAAAACACTTAAAATTTTAAATCAGATTTCTATAAGCTAATATATTGTGACGTTTAAATTTATGACATGGAGTTGAGTTATCTTTAACAGGATAATTAAGTTCAATTTTCTACCAAAATACAATCAATTTAACCGAAATTAGAGGACAAATGTTAAGTCACGGCGTAGTCAGAATTAATAAAACGTATTTGCGGGTAAGTTAGTGCACCCTGCTTGATTAAAACCGAAGATTCAACCTTAATAGAGCAAAGTGCAGGCCATGAAGTAATCAAATAAAACACAGCAAGATACTAAATAACTCTATTGATCAACACATAATTATTTTTATATATAAAAACACATAAAGGGGTTTGGTGAATTTTGGTAATAATAAAACAAATACTTATTAAGGTTTATTTGAATTACATAATTAATTCGTATACAACATACTTTTCTTCCCACCCGAAAATATATGAAATATCAACCAAGCAACATTTAATCAGTAATAATATTTAGAGAGTCTTTAATATAGTATTGGCTGACTGACAACAATAAAATATAAGGCGGTACTGATCAGCTAAACTTTCATACAGATTAATACTCTACCACTACACTTTATTTTCAATACGACGTAATAACTAATAAGCAACATGTAAATGACAGTTAATTAATATATTAACTTGTTGAGAAATGAAAATTAGTTATATTGAAATAAAATTATTTACTTAGAATAAATTCAAAGAGTTTAAGGTATTTTATTTCCTTAACCAAAATATTATGACATAATATTTCCAAAATATTAAGACCTGACATGTAATTCTGTTACAATTGAATTATATAAAAACCCAACAATAAAACTAATATTAATATTGACCTCCCCCCTCCCAACTTCTATAATATGTATATAAATAATATACAAATTATATAAAAACAAAACAAAATCATAACCGCCACACTTAACTTATAAAAATAAATACAGTATCCATATCCCACAGTCACTTTAGTAAGCAATACAATCCAATGTTCAGGAATCTGAATTGAATAAATTGGTAGAACATTTCCTGACTCAACACGTAATAAACCACGTCCAAGTTGTTCTAACCAGTTGGCAAACTCAATTTCACCTACGTCTAGGCGCATATTTTGAGCGAGCTCAAAAGTTTTGAAACTGCTCCAAGAATCGCAATTCGTAAACAATATCTCTTCCTGTATTGCCGGTAGATTTGGTACAGGAATGAGTTGCTTGATATCACCTGTAAGGGAGCTTAATATCAAATGTAATATCACCTGTTAGGGAGCAGGGGATCTGACCACAGTTATTGCCTATGACCTTCTCTGGCTCTTTGCTCTGCAGCTTCGTTTCTGGAATACGTGCATTCAAGATTGCTTGATAATTATATTGGAATTCGCAGCACGGAAAATGTTTTCTCTAGTCACAAGTAAGAGATCTGAAGAATAATTATTAATTTTATGGCTAATTAAAGCCATTAGAACATTTTAGCTATAAAAGCTATTATGGGAGGAGGATCTCTATTCCTGTACCTTATGGGTCGAGAGAAAGAACTTTCAATATACGGATGCTGGAAATAACTGAAGAGTTAAATCAATATAATCCGTTATGTTACTAATAGGTTAATAAGTGCTATTAATTAGCAGTTATTAGCACTAAATATCAGCAAAAATTAATGCTATTTAATAGTTCATCTCTACTGTGTCATATATAAAACTCTAACTCCGTTCTGTGTTCGTCTTCATTTTTCGGATAAACCATTAGAGCTACAGCAATCAAATTTACACCATATATTTTTCATGGCATGGGGATGGTTTATAGATATAGAAATCCTGGAAAACGGATATGAAGGAACAACGGAAATATGGGAACATGTATTCAGACCATATTCAGACAATATTTAGAACATATATTCGTCATAACACGGAAATGGTTTTTGAACACGGAAATGCGAAAACACGAGAATGCGGGAACACGGGATCACGGGACCACGGTAATACAGAAACACACACTTAGACCATCTTCAGACCATTCGTATAACGTGTGAATGGGTTTTCAACACGGGGAAACGGGAACACGTTTACACGGGAATGCGGGTAACACACGATATATAAAAATCCAACGTCGGTCGGTGCGATTTTTCGGACAAATCATTAGACCTGTAGCATTCATGTTCAGACCATATATTCGCCCGTCTTTAATAATGGGTCTTTAATATGGGAATGGGTCTTAAAAACATGAATTCGGGAATACGGGTACACGGGATTACGGGAAACCGGGAAACATACTCAGATCATATGTTCGTCTTAAAATGGGAATGGTTTTTAGACATAGAAATGCCGGAAAACGGGAATACAGGAACAAGGAAATACGGGAATACATGAACACGGGAACACATATTCATATCATATTTGTAATAATAGGGGAATGGTTTTTGACACATATTCAGATCATAATTGTAATAACACGGGAATGGTGTTTGAACAGGAATGCGAGATAAAGGGAATAAGGGAACACGGGAAAACGGGGTATATAAAAATCTAATGTCGGTCGGTGCGTCAAGATTTTTCGGACAATTCATTAGACCTACAGCGATCATATTCAGACCATATAGTCGCCATAACACGAGATTAGGTTGTAAACACAGGAATGCGGGAAACATACTCACATCATATCTTCGTCCTAGCACGGGAATGGTTTTTAAATATAGGAATGCGTGAAACCGGAATAAAAGAACACGGGACTACGTGAATACAGGAACATATATATTCAGATCATACTCGGACTATATATTCCTAATAACACAGGATTGGTGTTTCAACAGCGACTGGGAGTAAAGGGAAAGCACGGAGGGAGTGACACTAGTTTCTGAGCAACGGACAAGAGGGCGCCACATTCTCAAGATAACGGTGAAAAAATTTAGAACTCTATATGTCGGTAACGGAAAATATAGAACTCTGTGTGTCGGTAATGTCGTGACCCAACGCCAGTCCCTGCTCAGTACTTGCATGGAGCACGAAATGGTGCTAGTTGCACCAATCGATTGTAAAAACAATACAGTAAGACCATAGCTTGCAGAAGCCGCCCAGCCTCCTAAACTACTTACCTTAGCTCGTTCAAACGTAATCTTCATATTATTTTAATTTTATTATCTGATTTACTTTAATTTGTTTTATTTTCTAAATCCAATACAATTCTAAATAATAGTACTACTGCACCCGATATCCATTTCAAATTTCGCATAACATACAAAATTAAAATAATAATAAATAAAATTTTTTATTTATTAAATATTTACATACGTGCGATTAGCAACACAAGGATTTTTATACGGCAGCGAAATAAAAACCTACAAATAAAATATAGATACATATTTATTTTATAATATTTTACAATGATTTCAATAAACAAATGTAATTAATTGAATGATGACAATATAAGAAAATAGACATATATAGTAAACAAAATATTTTAGAAAATAAACGTTACTACTAGACAATAAGAATAATATAAGAGAATAGATTTCTTACAATATATGGAAACAAATAAATATAATATTTACAATTGACAAATAAATTTTAATTTCCACTTAACACACAGTCTTCCGCATATTAAAAACATATAGTTTTCCTGTATAAGCATAGAACAAATATTGCACGATATATTTATATTAGTTGTTTTATTTCAACAAAATTTTATCATAAAAAGCAAAAATTTTTTGCAATAAAATACATATTAAAAATATTTGAGTATTTAAATTGTTGAATTAGTTAATCATTCTTTGCTAAATTTATAAATTGTTTAAAATCAAATTAAATTTTACAAATACTTGGTTTTCAAATAAAAATACTATTATACGAAAATTAAATTATTTATTCTACATACACATATAGTTACAATCTATCTATCTATGGAATCAAGTTTTTACAGTTATTTATTTATTTACAAGGCATAACTATATATCAGGAATATACAAAGAAATAACCTAACCTAACCTAACCTATCAGGTAATCAAAATATGCTCGTCGCACTTTTAAGGGAATAAAAATCGTTTCCAATGTCATACTTTACAAAATACTCCTGTATATAAAAAATTGTATTTTCAGAATTCTGTAAATATTTTAACATCGTTTACTTGATATCTTATAGGAATTTATATCAGTAATAAGCTCGCCTAATCAAAATATGCTCGTTCGTAGTTTTAAGGGGATAAAAATCGTTTTCAATGTCGTACTTTACAAAAGACTGCTGCATATAAAAAAATCTTTTCAGAACTCGTAAATATTTGAGCATGGTATTCGAGCGGGTGATGTGGTCGCACCGGGAATCGAAGGTTGTGCATGAAGTCCTCCACCCATACATCACCCATAATTAGAGGAGGAGAATCACTACCGGTTGTCCGAGGTGGTGGTGGCGGCACGGGCAGCGTTTTAATATGTTTGTTTCAGACAACCTGGTGAACCATCATTTTGTCTTTATCGTCACACAATGCACATTCTAAACTGTTTGTTTTGAGGGTCTTGAGTTGTTGAACAGACCTGAAACAATATTTAAATATAAATATGTGTAAGAGATATAGGTTCTAAGAGAAAATAACGTAAAATAAGTAGAGACAACATGTATACATACCCTTTGCAGTATGGACAGTACCAAGTACGTTCCACTGTGATGGTGCCTCTTATGGAAAGTGTTTCTTCTTCATGCTCTTTCTTTTCAAAATCAAGTTCCTATTAACGACGGGTCACATTCCTTCTTCTTCCCCAACAACGGAATCCACAGCTCGATCTCGCTGGTGTTCCTATCATCAGCCGAGGTTGGAGGCACAGGGCGTTTTTTTTTGTACGATTAGGCATCTAGTGTATAAAAGCAAAAAGGGCGAGGAAACTGTTGTATGAGACAACATGATTCAGACTCATTACCTTTTTATACGTTTTTTCCACAACTTTTAAAACGTGGTAAAAATTTTTAATATTGAGAATAAAGCGGGGAATATGTAATGTAACTAATCAGGCAGCTAATGTTAAATATGAAATCTCTGAAATGACGTGGATGATTTATAATAAAATGTTGGGAAATAAGAAAAACAGTTTGAAAAATATAGGGAATTAGAGGTTTATATAAAAAAGTAAATGGTATATGTGCAGCTATGTACCTGAACTACCCCTATGTATATGTCTAGATTACTCAAGTGAATCGATCGATGGAATGTCTTTATGACCCCAAATCAACGTTTTAATGCCGTCTGCACAAATATATCTCTTATCGTCATTAGGTGATATTGCCAATTATTTTGTATCTGTGTAAAAATGGTATGCTTGATGGATGTTATTATATATTGTTGTTTATATATTTGCCTCTCATCAAACAAACAATTTTCATATTCTTGAACCGAAATCAATTTTTTAACTCCTTTTGTTTCCTTTGTAATTTTATCCTCGGTCTGATGACAATATAATTTTGCCCGCAACCCAAAAAACTCATACATGTTTTCCCCCCATATTCATCCTTCATCCGACCATACTGCTTTGTTGACTAGGATTACTCCAAATTGGTTATCGATAGAGAAATTTGAGGTATCAAATTTGTCCAAATTTTTATTCATATAGTAAATGTTGTCTGTCTATATGTGCACAGTAAAACTGTGTGTGTCCATATAACAAAGTTCTAGTCTATCCCCATATGTTGGCTCGAGGTACTGATAATAGAAACCATACATTAAATTTTCAGATAACTCTAGAACACCAAATCCAACGTATATCGATTTACTGTAGATTACTTTTTGGCGATTTAGATGAATAGCCGCAGGATTATCTGTAACTGGGTGCAATTAGGATAACTTAATTAGGCAATGAGACTACGAGTCCCACGCCGATTTCCCAAGTCATCCCAGTGTGATACAAGTTTAATATCCAAGTTCAATATCCGTTTATCCACATTCTCCATCGTTATCCCGAAAACACTTGACGAGCTTGTAAAAGTCTTTCTCAAAGTCATTTGTGGCTCTAGTACGTAACTCTGTGTTCAATTGTATGTAGTTTTTAAGCCAGGGTGAGTTGATTAAATTCCAAAACGCGGTGAAGTTTCGTAATTTTAAGACCATTATCCACAGCCTATTTCATGGTGGGATAATGCACAATATATTTTTCTTTGTTCATCAAATTGGGGATTAATTTAGTTTGTTTGAATTCTGAAGGAGCTGGAATAAGATTTTCAACGAGAAAAGGTGAATATTTGTGTGCAGAATGCAGCTATTGTGGATATTCAACGTCAACTTCCAAAAAGTAATCTTTGGGGGAATTATCTGAAATATTCATTACGTTAAAATGAGAAATTTCCTCATTAGATGGGAATTTAAATTAACCAGATGGGAGGGTTTCACTGAGAGCTCAGCCATATAATTTGTTTGCATCCCAATAAGATAAGTTTTCTGGTACAGTAGGATCGTATTTGGGCAGATCGGGGGTTTGAGAGATCATGTACTTATTATTAGCACACGCATAGAGCAAAGAACATTGGCTGATACTTCTGCGTATACCATGTTTAATGAAGTGAAGCATGTCGACATCTGTCAGTAGTAACAGATTATTCCGTTGGTCCATTACATTTATGTTGACAGAAAATTAGAAAATCAACATTCAACGCTTGTTCGACCCTTATAATCGGATTAAAATCGAAGCAGGCATATTATTTTT
>WYDF02255923.1:0-19933 GCA_009867245.2 Adranes taylori
ATTCTAGGTGGTCTGTGGATCTAATGATTTCAATATCTAAGTAAAGGATTTTGTTGTAGTTTTCGCTTTCAATTGTGAATTGTATATTTTGATGTATTGCATTTAGTATTTCTACTATTTTTATTTGGATTTATTTCTGGAGTGTTTGTTACGCATAGGATATCATCTACATATTTGATCCATTTGGTTACTCATGTGTTTTGATTTAGTGCTTCGATGATTTTTTGTTTCTATGTTTGTAGAAATATTTCACTGAATATAGATGATAGAGATGATCCAGTTGCGAGTCCGGATTTCATTTCGTAGTATTTGCTGTTGAACTGGAAGTAATTTTGTTTCATTATGCTTTTAAGGCATTTATTATTTCGTTGATTTTCTTTTTGCTGGTGTCGCTGTTTTCTAAAAGTGTTTTTGTGATGTTTATGGTTTCATTTGTTGGTTTCTTTGAATATAAATTTGTGATATCGAATGAAAATATTTTGGTGCTTTTGGTTATTTCTATGTCTTTTAATTTATCTATTAGTTCAATGTTGTTTTTTATATTATACTTGTTTTGGAGTTGTATATTTCATTGCTTATTAATTTGCTCATGTGATAAGATTGTGCACTTTAAGATGGTGCACATTTATTAATTTATTAGTGGTCTTCTTGGTACTTCCTTCTTGTGTGTTTTTGGTAGTGGATTTAATGCTGATACCTGTGGGTTTTGATTGATGAAATTAACTTTTTCTTGTTTTGTTAGGTTAAGTTTATTGACTATTTCTTGAACTTGTCTTTGGTATTTATCCGTTAGATCTTTTTGTATTTCCATGCAATTGTTATTTTCTAGAAATTGTTCTGTTTTTTGGATTAAGTCTTGTTTATGTATGACGACAAATGATTTTGTTTTATCAGCGGTTGTTCTTATACTATTTTCATTTTTTAATTTAATGTTAATGTGGTTTACAATAAATTAACAATTGTTAATATCTGTCATTTTTTATGTTTGCGTTTTGCTTAATTATTTGTTCTATTTTGTTTGCGGCTATGTTTCTAATATGTTCTTGTTGCTCGCTGGGTATGCTTTGGATAGCTATTTCCGTATCTTCTATTATTGTATCTACTTTCGTTTTTAATGTTGGTTTTATGTTGTACTTGGGACCTTTATTTAGTAATATGATTTCTTCAGGTGTGAATATTATTTTTGTTAGATTGGTGAAGTTATTAGGTATAATACTATCTGTTTTCATACCTGATTAAGTTGAAGCGAGCCTTTGTCCTGATTCTTGAATTAATTTGTTTATTTTATTGCTTTTTTTTCATAGATAGGTTCCATATCTTTTTGGATTTGTTCTTCTATTTCATCTTTCACATTTTGCCATATATAATGTGGAATACTGTTACTAATTTCTATGTGTAGATGGTATATTGAAAATAAGCATTAGAAACTTAGACATTAAAGAAAACATCGAAATATTTAAATATAAACTAAACAATAACTTAATAAATGAACTGCAAATTTAACAGTCTACTAACACCACTCAAGATCTCATATGGAAACAATGAACGTGAAAATCACAAAGTAATAGTACATCCGACAACGCCGCAAATATAACTTTAGACAGAAGACAGGCACGCACAGCTAACGACACAACTCGACCATAACAACAGGCAGTTCGATAATGGACCCACGTCCGAAACTCGAGTCACAAAGTAAGTGATATATAATAGTGCTTACGACGTTTTTAACATATAATATATATATATATATATATATATATATATATACATATATACAACAATAGAAATGTATATTAATTAACTTGTTTATGTATTTCTGTGTTTTTGTGGTTTGGAGTAGACATGATTCTTAAATGAAACAATGTGATCCAATCTCCAACAATTATTTTTAATATTTTGTATTTTAGAAAATAAATGTACGCTATCCAGATTTCGAGATTCCAAGAATCTCCTTATTCATGAGTTAATGTATTCAAATTTAAAAGCTAATAGAAATAAGAAAAGTCTAATAAATACAAATCTAATTATATCAAACTAATTTGTAACATGTTTGCCAAAACAAATCAATTTCAAAAACCATATTTGGAGTGAAAATTAAAATTCAATACTTATTTAAAATAATTAGTATATTTTAAGTTAGTACCAACGAAATTGGTGACTTCTATCAAAACGATTTTTGTTCATTTTGTCCTTATGATTGGTATAACTTGATTATTATATAATGTTAAATCTAATAGTTTTTATGGGTAATATAAATGATATAAGATTATAGACAATTCTGTATAAAATGATTATAGTCTAAAGTTGTTTCCTTATTTAATTTCCTCATTTTTGTTTAATCTAATCATGTTCCTTGAACCTGATGTGGAAAAATCTGGAAGTCATTCCTATATATGTTGGTGAGCATGTACCGCAAGATATCTTATATATCCCACTTTTGCTTCCCAAGATAGATTTGTCTTTAATATTTTTAATTAGATTGAAAGCCTTATATCTTCTAAAGCCTATTTTCTTGTTTAACCTTTAAAAATGTTTGAAAATTGAGATTATTTTTGATTTAAATATGATACTGAACGATACGTATTTTGGGAGTTTTCTCTTTCTTCCAAAGTGGAAACATTTAAAGAATCATTTAACTACATCTAATATAAAAAACATTTAACGACATCGGAATCACCATTGCTTTATGAGCGAATGAATTACGAGCCCCGTCCAGGTTCAGTTGACCCACCTGGACGGGGCTTTTGGACAACGTTGTTGGCATTTATACTCAAGGAGCGAAATTAGCCGCTACAAGGTAATATCTAAGACGAAATATGTCATTTAGAAGAATATAGCAGAGATTTGGGTTCAAGAGAGCGTGTTGCCGCATAAAAAATCGAAAGTAGTTGAGAAAAGTAGTTTCCTTACATCTAATTACCTGAATACTGGTAAAGACAAGGATTGCGGTGGCTATGGAAACAACGCGTTTTTTTACGAAAATGACAGTGAAAAATGTTTTGACAATTAATTGATAGTGCAATTTGTTTTCAACAATGGGCAGAGTAAAGGCAATTGAGGATAAAATTCGATCAAATATCATTAATTTACACAAATCTGGAAAATCAAATAGCGAAATTGGGATATTACTCGGTTTATCCAAATACAGTGTTTAAAATATTGTGAAATTGTACAAATCAAACGGTTGAGCTGTCCAAAAGCACCAATTTGTAAAAAAGAGTCCGTAAAAAAGAGTCCTGAATTATTAGGTCTAATAAACTGCTAACTACGGAGACTGCTCTGGAGTGAGGCTATCCGAAGAAGTGCTGGGCTCCTGTTACTCAGGAGCAAGAAAACTAGGATTTTGTACTTACAAGGTAAATTTCCTGAGTTCAGCCTAAAGGGACAAATAATAATTGTTTTTACCCTTCCCGATGGCAAAAGAAAACCCCTTTTATTGACCCTAAAGCAGAAGAAAAACAGGTTGAAATGGCCTAAAGACCACCGAAATTGGAATATTGGAAGGTGGAACAGGTACATTGGAGTGGCGACTCGCGATTTGAAGTTTGTGTCGGCGACAGTCGGAGCAGAGATATCCGCCAACAACATGAAACTTATCACCCTGATTGTGTTAAACGCAAAATTAAATTTCCATCTTCGGTAATGCTCTGAGGTTCAATGTCGGCTAGAAGAGTTGGGAAATTACACTTTATCAACGGCATTAGTAACTCAGACAAATATTTAGACATCCTTGAGGAGTCTTTGTTGACTACTTCGGAAGAGAGCAGAATTTCTGGAATTTACTTTACCTCTCAGCAAGACGGTGCTGCGTGTAAACTTCTACTAAATCTATAAAATGACTTTCAGACCATGAATACCTCTCCTAAAATGGGTTTCTAGTAGTCCTGACCTTTGGCCCATCGGCCCTGTGGTATGTGATGAAAAAGCTGTTGGGAGCCAATCATTCCACTATCCAAGAGAGCTCAAGAAAAGACTCCAGAACATTTGAGATCATTTCACTCCAGAAGAGTGTCAGGATTTCGTAAATACTTTGCCGCGAAGAATTGAAGCAGTTATTAAAGCTGATGTCGCTCAAGGTTAGAATAAGCTATATCGTTGAGCGGAAAATCACAAATTTCGCTTTCTCTTGATTATACTCCTAATCAGTTCCAATTGTTGTAATTAGTTCCATTATTTTAGTGTAATATATTTTCACTATGTTTTCAAAATAAAAGTGGATACTTATACCTAGGGTTACCATACGTCCCGGTTTTCAACATATCTCCCGGTTTTTTAGTATTAGTATTTAGTTTTATAATTATAGGCAACTTTCATGCACCCGCAGAGAGGGGAACCCGCTCCCGCCTTACATCCCCACTGTGTCATTTACATGTCGACGGTCACTGTTCTGCTCGGCACCGATCGTAATACACATCACGTCTGATGTTCAGAACGCGCGCAATTCTGTGTCAGTGAGTGTTTTTCTACAGTATATCGCAAGGTATACAATATATGCGTACAACTGTAGTAGTACTACAATAATATTTAGTCTGCAATTCAAATTTCTTCATGCTTTGACTGACTAGCTAGTGTCGTTATCGCTAAACAAGGTACAGAATCAACGATAATTTCTTTAAACTAAAATAATAATTAATTTTTTTCTTTTTTAGAAATTTTTTTCTTTCATTCAAAATGTCGAAAAGAAAATGTACATTTTCAGATGATATGAAAAATGAGTATCCATATTTAAAGCAAATCCATCACGAGCGGATATTGTGTACTCAATGCCGTTCAGAATTTTCCGTGAGTCATGGTGGTTGTTCCACCATTAAAGAGCATCTCGAAACGAAAAAGCATAAATCTTCAAAACATGTGATAAAAATGATCTCACTATTGCCGCAAAAGAGGCCACGTTTGCATATCATACGGTTGTTCATAATTTAAGCTTTAAAACGTCAGACTGCAGCTCAAAATTGCTATCAAGTTTTTTTGAACCAAAATTTTCATTGGACAGAACTAAATGTGAAGCATTAATAGTAAATGCTCTTTTCTTTGCTCCTTTCTGGAAAGACAAACTTCAAGAAGATTTAACAAAACCCAATTTTCCTGACAATTACAATTGATGCTTCAAATAAAGGAGATATAAAAATGGTGCCTGTAATGGTACGATTCTTTTCACCAGAGATAGGCGTTCAAGTTAAAATGTTAGCCTTTCAGTCGGTGCCGGAAGAAACATCTGAGATTTTAACTATACATATTGATATCGTCAATAAATTTGAGATATCTGACAAAATAATATGTTTCTGTAACACAAATTTTGGCGATGTTGTCAGAGAAGGAAAAAATAACGTATTTTTTCGCCTTAAGGAAATTCTTGAACGACCAATAATTGGAATTGGATGTGCTGCACATATCGTTCACAATTGTATTCAAAGTGGTGTGGATATATTACCATAGAAGCTTTAATCGTTAAAATTTACAAATATTTTTAGATTTTTACTGTGCGAGTAACGAACTCAAAGAAGTTTGTGATCATGTCAATGTTGAATGTCAAAGAATATTAAAACATGGAAATACAAGATTTTTATCACTTTTGCCGGCTATACAAAGAATTATAAAAATATTACAAGGCTTGAAAGCCTACTTTGCTGCGCAAGAGAATTGTCCGCAATTAATACGCCATTTTTTTTTCAGATCCTATTGGAGAATTATATTTGAAATTTATATCTGGGCAATTAAATTTTTTCAATGCGGCTATATTAAAAATTGAAATAAATGATATCTGCGCTACTGAAGTAAATCTGGAACTTTAAAATTTAAAATTAATTCTTCATGAGAGAGTTCAGCATAACTTTATTCCACAAGAAGTGAAATTATGCTTATCTGAGTTGAAAGAAAATATCAATATCAATGTGAATATGTTTATGACAAATGTTGACAGATTCTAGCAAGTTTGCGAATCATACATTTCTCTTTGGTAACAAAATTTTGAAGAGCTTGAAAAACATACCTGGGCATTCGATGTATCTATGAATTGGAGTAATATTGAGAAAACAGTGGAGCTAATTAATTCAAAGTTTTCCTATCCTGTTATTAATTCTGACAGATTATTTGACGAAGTTGTATACGCAAAAAAATTTAGATGACACTAACCGCAGGAATTTATGGCTCGATAAAGGCACTGGTACCGAGGAAAAGTGGATAAAATTATTTCAAGATTTTGAAGAAAAAATTATTTCAATTACAAATTGAAAGAAAATTATCGAATTTATTTTTTGTTTTCCTGGAACAACAACATCCATAGAGCGTTTATTTTCTATATTTCCCCTCCACTCTGCCCATCTCTCAACATCTTTCCACATGTAAAAATTTGACATGAAAATGTTAAACAAGCTCCCACTTATTGGACATCCCTGTCATACTCCCTTCCTTATTTCAAACTATTCAGACACGCAATTTCTCACTTTTGCTCTTACTTCTGTTCCTTCATAGAATCTTAAAATCTCTTATCTCTTACAATCTCAATTATTCTTCCTGACAGTCCGATTTTTTTCATTCTCATCCATAGTTTCCCTTTCATTATGTTGTGAAATACTGCTTGTAAATCCATAAAGTTTATTTGGAATTCTATCAGCGCCTGCCGCACTTCCTGTGTTCATTCTCCTTATTTCCTCTAATACTCCCTCTTCCTTTATATCCTCTTCATTCTCATCCGTGTTATTTCCACTCATCCTGCACCCCTCAACTCTTTCCGTCTTCTCCTCTCCCATATCCGCCCTGCATTTGCTCTTCCACTTTTTTATACTTACCATGTATTCTGCTCTATCATTGCCTATCTCCACATTCATTCTTAGATACTTCAATAAATCACACTTTAACCTTTTAATCCTCTTTTTTTCTGTCTTCTTCTTTTCGCCGCAACTCTTTTTACTTCTTTTAGTTTACTTTGTGTTTCGTTATACTTCTTCTATTCCAGTCCCTCTTCTCTACCTCACCTCAACATCTTCCTCTTTCACCGCAACTCTTTTTACATCTTTTAGTTTATTTTGTGTTTCGTTATACTCCTTCTATTCCAATCCTTTTTCTCTGCCTCTCTTCAACATCTTCCTTACCATTTTTTTGTTCTTTACACCATTCTTCATCAAAACCATTCAAGTCCTCCCTATTTCTCTTTGCATCACCTATAGTCGTCCGTTTCATATTCTCCTAGATCCCTTGCGTCACTTCCTCTATGGCTTCCATTTTCTAACTTTTCTTAAATTCCCTTTTTTTCTTTAATGTCTCTTTTTCCCATATCCTTCTTTTTTCTTTTTGTTTACCCGCCCCTCATTTTAACCTCCATTCTGCCTCAATTGCAAAGTGATCTGCTTCCACTCTTTCTTCTATCTTAATGTTTTCAACAAATTTTCTCGCTCTCTCAATCATTAAAACATAATCACTTACTGACTCTTCTCCATGTCCTCTAAATATTATATAACCCTTCCTCCAGCCTTTCTTCCTCTAGCATCCACAACTATGTCTTAATCTCCTACTCATTTTGTTCATGAAATCCTCTGAAGTTATTATTCACATATACAAGTCCGATCATTCATTCATTTCAAGTCCGACATTCATTTTTTCCCATCAACTTTAACACTCCTGAAACACTCTGCCTCCCATACCATATCTATATTAAAATCTTTACACACACCTTTCTCATATTATTTTTCTTCCGCAAGCATATAAAGAACGAAAGACTAACATCAACATCCAGAAAGCTGCGAGGAAGAAGAACTCATCACGTACACTATTAATTAAATTTTTTTATTTACATTGATCGATTATTTCGAAAATATAACTTTAAAACTATATACAACTGCGTATGGACATCTGAAAGAAATCGTTTGTTTCAAAGAAATATTGATGCAAACCAACGTGAATTTTGTTAAAACAAACGTGAATTTAAACACATTGAAAATAGAGATAACTTTCTATAAAAAGTATTATCTATAGAAAAATATAGGAACATTTAATGTTCAATAAAATAAAATTCTGTGATTATTTTGTAATATTAAAATCAAATTATTATTTAAAACACACTCTTGTAATTTTTATCCTGTCCCGCGTTGGCGCTCAAAAAATATGGTAACCCTACTTATACCTCTTAGTTTAAATGATCTTCAGTACAGGCTAGTAATTGATATTTTATCGGGTGGGTCAACTAAAGATGGACGAGGCTCCTAAATGCCACAAATGTATAATTCCATTGTGAATTTCAGCTAAATGGGATTATACAATGTGTATATGTGTTCTTTCGAAAAACCTTAAAATTGAAATTATTGATTAGATAGGTGCTAATTTCGAAAATTGCAGTATTGGATTCGTAACCCAATACAACGATGACTTACGCCTATAGTTGGAAAGAGAAAGTGTTGATAACGACTATATCCTATGCCAGAAACACGTGTCCACCTTATCTCAATTTTTGAAGACTAATTCTTATTGTCATTTGCAATTTTAGAAAGTAGCACCTATCTAATTAAAACTTGTCTTAACGCTTACAGTAAATATACTTGCATTATTCATTTAAATTATTGAAATTATAATCTTATCAAAATGGCAAGGAAAGATATAACTTTATTAACTGCCAATTCAAACTTTAATGTGTGGATCAAAACTATGAAATAAGTTATTTATTTCCAACATTAAATTAAACAAAATAATTGACTACAAAGTTATATCTTTTCTTGTCATTTTGATAGATTATAATTTCAATAATTTAATTTTTAATGCTTTTCGAAAGGACACATATACAGATTGTCTAATCCCAATTTGGAATCATAAATTTGCGTCATTTAATTCATTCGCTCATAGAGCAATGGTGATTTCGATGTCGTTTAATGATTTTATATTAGAAATTAATACAATACGTTTAATAGGCAATCAGCATTGACTATCGACCGTGTCTTAATCAGAAAGTGTAGAAATTTGTCTTCATCTTTAGTTGTTTCCACTTTGGAAGAAATATAAAACTCCCATTATCATATTTAAACCAAAAATGTTCTCAATTTTGTAACATATAAGCCTTTCAATCGAATTAAAAATATTAAAGACACATCCATTTTAGAAACAAAAAGTGGAATATATAAGCTATCTTGCGGTACATGCTCAACAACATATATAGGAATGACTTCCAGATCTTTCCACGTCAGGTTCAAGGAACATCATGATTGTATTATATTAAACAAAAATTGAGTCCCTCATTTTGCAGACCACATTTTATCTTCGGTCGTAAATTTGACCTAATGTATGATCCCAGTATTTTAAATACTTGCCACAACACTAATCAATTGCAATTTCTTGAACAAATCTATATTAACGTGCAATAAAAAATAATAATGACCTATTAAATAAGCTAACAACTTTTGACTATAATCATTTTATACAGAATTGTCTATAATCTTATGTCACTTATATTATATAAACTATTAGATTTTAACATTATGTAGTAATCAAGTTATATCAATCATAATGATAAAACTAGGTAAATTCACCTCCCATGAATCCCCGGGTGCCTGCTCTGTGCCTTCGGCGCCGGACCGCTTCGCTCCGCTGTCCGCTGTCCGCTTTTCCGCGGCCTTCGACCGCTCTTGACTCACTTTTCGAATAATTTCTTACAGGTCAGTCTGGAGTGTCAGACTGCCAAGGACTTTTTGAGTTCGACTCTCCATAAATCCCTCGGTCCCCGTATTTGCCTATGGCGCAGACAACTTTGCTGTTCACGAAATTACGATTTTCAAAACCTTATTATTTTTATTCTGGATATAAAATAGACATTTTTATGAATAAATATTAATTATTAAAAACTGATTTTAAACTATGTGCTAAAAACTTGAGTTGATATAGCATCCTTTCCATGTAATAAATTAGTAACTGATTTTAGGTATCATTCTGGGACCTACGCATGTTTTTTGCAAAAATTTCAAAATGAAAATTTTTTCCAATATCAAAATGTACGTCAAAAGATAATGCTTATAAAGTTCTAAAACCAAGTCCAAGGTATATTTCGCTAACTCATTTACTTTAAGAGTTATGAGTAGAAATGTAAACATAATTTTGCCCATTGCATCATGTAAATGCATTTTTTTCACCTATAATGGGATTGGAAAAAATCACAAATACGCTTTTTTACTAAAATTGAAGATTTGTAATGTTTTCCAAATAAAGAAAAGAATGTTCTTTTAGTCGATGACAATATTGATCCCATCAAACTTTCCATGTACTGTTAAATGTGAGTCATAGTTTTTATGGTGGTCCAACTTTGGGACCATTTTTACCCATTATTCCTTCATTTTTTCAAAACACAATTACGCCTATGCCGTGTAGAAATTATTTAGCTGTGATTTGAGATCAGTCTTAAAGCTCTAAATTAATTAGAAATCTACTGAGAGATCCCCCCTGTTGTGCATGTAATTTTCATAAGGACATTTCGTTCTGAAAATCTATGGATTTGTCAAAATTTCGAATATTTTTGCTATTTTCTTCAAGTAAACACAAATCGCGTGGTAAAAACCGCATGGCAACATTTTTCTTGAAAATTGACAATTAAAAAAAAAATTCATAACTTTTTTGGAAATGGTTTTTTTGAAAAAATGGTCGAAATAAATCTTCTAGAGAATTTCATTATCTTTCAAATTCCGAAAACGGCATAATTTTAACCTTGTCGGGGGAGCTGTCCTCTGCTCGAAAAGGTTAAAAATAGAACCCCTCCACATTTCCTAAGTGTCACAAACCGCACGCTTTTACTTTTAGTTCATATAGATGAACAAAATTAGTTTTTACTAACTGAAAATGTTCTAATTATTTTAAATAAGTATTTAATTTAAATTTTCACTCCAAAATTGGTTTTTTGAAATTAATTTGTTTTGGCAAGACACTATATTTCAAAAAAAATTATTTATTCATTTTAAATCACTCCATATGTTAATAAAGTAATTTACAAATTAGTTTGATATAATTAGATTTGTATTTATTAGACTTTTCTTATTCCTATTAGCTTTTAAATTTAAATACATACATTAACGCTTGAATAAGTCGAAATCCGGATAGCGTAAATTTATTTTGTAAAATACAAAATAAAAAATAATTTTTGGAGATTAGATCACATAGTTTCATTTAAGTAACTTATTTATTTTAATCAAATATATGATTTGCTAGTTTTGAAAGTGTCATAACTTCAATTATGCAAATATTTGCATTAAAATACTTTTTTACAAATTAAAATATATATATATATATATACATTCCTTGTAGAAATAGTTTCTACTTTAATCCTTTCAACAAAGAGCTCATATTTTCGAATCACAAGAGACTCGCTGATTGTCTCTTGCGCACAGCTTTGAGCACTACAAATACCGCACTAGGACTTCCCTCCTCCATATGCATCGCGTTTGTAATGTTCGCGAGCAGCATGCACACCTCTGTTCTCTTTTTCCCTTTTGCGCGTCCCGTTTTCATTCTCTTGCTTCTCTTATATTTGCTTGCGATTTCCCAATTCGAAATCCCAACTGACAGCGAAACATTCATCCACCCTCTCAAAAGGTCTATTTACCGATATTTACGCCAGTGGCACCAATTTAACGATTAAATCTGAGTAAAATACATATGGTTTTATTTATCTCATATCGCTTAATTTACTTTTATATAAAATATTTTTATAAGAATTAATGTAAAAAAGTTATTTTGCTCGCATCTGAGCTACTTTGACAAAATTACAGAAATGCGTCATTCTGATTTTTATATAAAAAAAAAATCCAAAACTCATGATAGGCGCCTGAAAATTTACCCGCATTAATTTCTTACAGCGTGTCGTGCTTATAGCATCTAAATATTTCCTATAGAATGCAACGTTGTCACGTCCAAAGTTGAAACGTTTTTTTTTTGTTATCTCCGGAACCGCTGGCGATGGAAGATTGAAATAAATTTTGTTAGATGGTTTTTTTTTGGGATTGCTTTTGTTTCTATTTGAAACAATATATTGTAAGATGTAAGGCTGGATATCAAAGGTCAAAGAATTCCAGGACATTTGATACATAACTTACTGAAAACAATTACATCATGTAGTCACGCACTAGTGTTAATAATATTGTGGTTGAATATATAATTTTTTTATTTTTAATATACTCTTTTATATTACCTTTTTCTGTCTTATATTCTATTTTCTTTAATACAATTACAATTACAAAAACCTTTATGGGAATCTAATTAACAATACATAAATTCCACTAAACCTAAATAATTAACAATTTCTTAAATAAAAATAATGCAATATAATTATTTCCTTGCCCTTCTTCACCCCTTTATATTACCCGATCAAGTCTTCCTCTTACTTATTTCTCTCACAACTATTTCCATTATTTTAACATCATACCCTTTTTGTTCCATACATATATAACAGCTCGCCTCTTCTATTCTCCTTACATTCCCAAATCCCCAAATCCTTACATTCACCCATACAATGCTCCCACGAATCCTCCCCATCCCTGCACAGCCTACATCTCTTTTCATCCTCATTCATCTAATACCTGTTCTTCCTTTCCTTATTGCCGCATATAAATCTAGCATTCATCTTTTTTCTCTCATGCTTCTCCCATCCTCTATGTACCTTGGCATAATCCCGCATCAACCGCTTCTCCGGCCGATGTAAAACGTAAACCCCGTAATTTATCTTTTACCCGCGGAAATAAAAAGAAATCATCAGGTGCTAGGTCTGGACTATACGGCGAATGACCCATTATTTTCTATTTCTATGGTTTGTGCATTCAAATACTCATTTGTTCGAGCAGTAGTGTGAGCCCGAGCATTATCATGATGCAAGATAATTCTTCCTCTTGGATGTTTTTCGCGAACCTTTTGTAGAAACTGAGGCAAACAAACTGTACTGTATCATTTTAAATTAACAGTACGTCTATACTCCAGTGCTACACTGGAAACATGCCCCGTAATTCCAAACAAAGTGGCGACCACTCTTTTTGTTTCGGCTTTTTTCACGAACAACTTTTGTTGGAGCTGAATCATTCTCAAAAACCTGACAATTTTTTTGCTTTTTTTCGGGATCATAGCAGTATACCCATGTTTCATCACCTGTAATGATGTTGTACACCAAATTAGACGACCCACGGTCAAAGCGATCTAATGTAGATTGGCACAATCTCACACGGTCCTCTTTTTGAGCTCAAGTCAAGTTGTGGGGAATCCACGGAGAACAAAGCTTACGAACTTTCAAATGTTTGTGTAAAATATTGTTAATTGCTTTCACACCAATCTTTAAAGTTGCTTGAATGGTCTGATAGTAATATGCCGGTCCTCTTTAGTCATGTTCCGAATAAGATCAATATTTTTTTCTATAACTGCTGTTTTTGGCTCAGGAGTTCGAAAACTGTCATTTAAGGAAAGTCGACCGAGTTAAAATTCATTGTACCATCGCTTTACGATAGCGAAGGAACACGACTTATCACCAAGCATTCGATTGATCTCCTCAAAACATTCTTTACGGTTTAAGTCACGCTTGAAATTCTAAAAAATCACAGCCCGTTAACGCTCCTTCTCCATTTCCTTTACTTATTCGCGAAAGGATTACTTTAAACTTATGTAACTTACAAACTATCACGTATATTTCACAACTCTTACTTGTAAACAACTAGATTGAAATGTTAAATAAAATTTGTTCACCGTCTACTAGATAGGCTCAGTGGAACGAGATAAGCCCTCGTATTTGCTCTCTGTTAAGATCATATTTCTCTCTTGAATCTCTACATCCATCAAGGATTGCTCTATAACCACTTCACACTTCACATCACCTCTCACCTTGTACCATACATTCATTGACCATCCAAACCTCTCATACATCTTTATACGCTTTTTCTCCTATTGACTTCCCTCTTCTCCTTTTTTCCCCTCTTGTTCATTATATCTATATAGACATTTGTCACAATTCTTTCTTCGTCTCCCATCATAACATTTTTTTTCAAACTTTACTAATTTTTTGACACCTTTTACCCAAACTTTACACTCATTGAATTCTTGTAGTACAATTTCTGTAGGTGTAGAGATATAAGTATTTAGGTTTCATGCTGATGCATAGTGGCTCGTTTAATGAACATATTAAGATGATTGTATCGAAAGCAAGGGATGTTATGGATAGTGTGAGAATGTGGATAGTGTGAGAAAGGAGATTTGATGAATCAGTGAGACTGAGGTTGAGGATTATGGATGCGTGTGTAAGGAGTATACTGATGTACGGTGTCGAAGTGTGGGCAGTGATGGAGTGATATGATAGAAAGATTGCAAGCGGGGTGTATTAAGAGAATACTTGAGTTAGATAGGTCTACACCAAATGAGATTGTGTTACAGGAAATGGTGAGAAATAAATGTTGGGTGACTAGTGGTGAAGTTTGAAAGGAAGGTGTACATCTTTCTAAACCCAATAACCTCGTCATATATTTCACTCCCATCCTTTCAATATCTAGTCTCTATCATCGCCCATATTTCTGACCCATACATCAAAATGCTCCTTATACACACCTTAAGAATTAACATCCTGATTTTAGCTGAATCCCCAAACATCCCCTTCCATACAGTACCCAATCTTTCTGCCCCGACACCATTCACACTACTCAACATAAACCGTAAGTATTTATATTAATTCACGCATTCAATCGGTTTCCCACCTATCTCAAACCAATGCTTTCTATTCTATCTTCCTTCTTTCTTGCACATCATAACTTTAGTCTTATCCACATTCATTTCGATACCTCTCTTTACCATATACCTATTTACCCGATCTATTACTTCTTGCATTGACTCTCTGTTTCCTGCCATACACACAATATCATCAGCATAGATTACCGACCATATCTTTTCACGTCCAAGCATCACACCTCCCGCCTGTCCTTTCTTCAACACACATTGCAGATCTGACATATAAATGTTAAACAAACTACCACTGTTTGGGCATTCTTGCCTAACTCCCTTATTTACACTGAACCACTTAGAAGCCTCCCCATCTACTTTCGACCTTATTTTTGTTTCCTCATACAGTCCTTTTATACCCATACACAGCATCTCAGAAATACCTACTTCCCCCTTCTTCTCCCATAACCTTTTGCAATTTTATCAAAAACCGATTTTAGATTAACAAATTATATATATATATATATATATATATATATATATATAGCTTTCTTCCATTACGTATCTCCTCATTTATAGTGTAATTCATTGTTACTATATTATCAATTGTCCCTCTCCCTCTAGTAAATCCCGACTAATGTTTTGATAAAACTTTCTTTTCCTTCATTTCCCTGTCTAGTTTCTTGTTTATCACTCTCGTTTTATTTGTTCTTACATGAGAAGCACGACCTTTTGACGGCGTTTCTTATATCAAGCAGAACCAGACTGCTTTCACTATTTGGATTGTTCTGTAGTCTTTGGTCACAAAAATAAATCCACGTCTTTACCACCAAAAGAGTTTATAGAATATTTTTTAAAATTACGGCAGATTTCCTTCAATAACCTCAAATCGTGATGAACGATGTGAATTACATGTTATAGAGATTCTTTCTTTAACATCTTGCTCATTTTCGTCACTGCATATATCTGACGTGCAATCTTTTCTTTTTAATGAGAACACTCTTAGTCCAATACATTCCAAAAGTTATATTTAGGTACTCTATAACTTATGTTGCCTTGAAAGAGCAGAATTTAATTTTCATCGCTAGATAAAGAGAATTTATACCTTCCACATCAACATTGCCAAATATATGGAAAGAACCATTGGTTCTAGTCTAGTAAATTCTTGAACACGTGTCTCAAATTCGTAGTACAGAATTATTACTTCCTACTAATAGTTCTCTGTTGGATGTACCAGTAGGTAAGGAGTCGTATAAAACCGTCTCAGGATATTCGGCCCAGCACACGCGACGTACGCACAGTAATAGCCTCACTTGGATCGAGGATAGCGTGGGAGGAGTACGGTGAAGGTGGGGAGAAGATAGTAAGACAAGGGGAAAGTAGTGCTAAGTTTTGATAATAGGGGTGAGTTTCGATAATAGGGGCGAGTTTCGATAATAGGGGTGAGTTCCGATAATAGGGATGAGTTCCGATAATAAGGGTGAATTCCGTTAATAGAGGTGAGTAAGGGTAATAGGGGTGAGTTGGGGTAATAATGATGAACAGAGTAATAAGGATAAGTTGGGGTAACTAGGGGTAAGTGGGGTTAAGGGGAGAAGGGGGAGTGTTTATTGCTCCATATGCTCCATTGCTCCATGTTGCTTATAATGCTGGTGAACACATACTTTACCTTTTTGGAGTAAAATGGCTATCATTTGAAAAACTAATATGGTGGTTGTTCGTGTTGATAGTTTGGCGAGAAATTGAATTATTTAATTTTTTATATTTGAATTTTGTGCTGGGAGCATCATGACCTTGACTCAATTCGTTCTAAACATGGTCTTCTTCTTCATGCATTCATGTATGTGGTCATAAATTTAGTCGATTTGATATACGTCAGGGTTGTGCGACAGGGACTTTTTTTGGCCCGCATTTTGAATTTTGGTAAGAGGGCTGAGATGCCACAGGGATGCACCAAAATATACGGGGATGTACAAAAATGTACAGGGATGTCAAAAAATGTTCAGGGATCTCCAAAAATGTTCAGGGATGTCCAAAAATTTCGAATAATGTATAGGAATGTCCGAAAATTTCTTGAAAAAATCTATTAAAAATATTGAAATGTGGCTATTTCAATATGGCTATTTCAATGTTTTCAAGAAATTTTTGGACATTACCAATTCCAATATGGTGGATGACAGGCTACTTCCCGTTGTCATTTGTGTTTGAAGTTATGAAATGCGATTTATTTGAAAGGTAAAAGTACACACTTACATTCCTTTTTTTTATATTTTATTTGAATTTTTTTAAAGCTGTTGTAAACTAAATTATGTTTTTTTAACTAAATTAAATAAATCTCCATTTGCAATAAAACCAGATGACTGTAGCTTAATCCGATTAATATTCTCAATACGACTTTTCATCCGATTTTAGTCAAATAAAGATTTATTTACAATAAATGCATAAGCAAATAAATAAAACAAATGATTTACGATAATACATATTTATTGGTACTTTTTACAATATATAATAAATCTTTACATTGTTGTTAATAGGTACCTTAATGTGTTTCGTTGATCACTTCAATATTAGTGGAAGGGTTAAAATATAAGCCGAAATATTTCAATGTATTTTATGATATCATGTTTTAGCTGAAGTTCACTTAGGAACTGATGACTGGCAGTGTCTTGATTTTCAAAATAATGTCTCAGTTCAGCAATACTTTTTAGCATAATGATTGGAGTATGACTATAACTGCGTTTGAGATAGATCGATTGTGTTGATCGACATTTTATGGGGTCCGAAGATGTTGATCTCTTTACAATTTTTTTAGCGTCTATTGCTACCGCAGAGCACTACAATAACACTTCGTGATCGTATGTGTTACTGCTGCGCGAGTCACCAGAACCAACCCCGTGAACGTAAGTTAGCGTTGGACGTACTCTAGCGAATTAAAACAGTAAAGAATTACTGCTAGTTACAGCAACACCCAATGAACGTGTGTCACTGCAACTTGAGCCACTAAAGCTGACCCAGTGAACGTAAGTTAGCGTTAGCCGTATTCTAGCAAAAGGAATAGTAAGGAAATCGCTATTAGTTATAATAAAACCCTCATGAACGTAGGTATTATTGCAACCTGGTCCACTAAAACTAACCCTCGTGGACGTAGGTTAGCGTTAGAGGCACGTGAACGTAAGTCAGTATTACATGCACTAGTGAATAGGAGATAGGTCGGCGGGATGGGAAAAGGAGACAAAACTATTGAAAACACATGTAATTTAATCAATCAACATATGTATACGAAATTGCTCACCAAATATATTATTATCCCGGCGACTGTTGCTGACGGTCACGCGGCATGATGCTTCGGCATGGATGTTGCTCTGCTGCTGGACGACCTGTCTTCAAGCTGCCAAAGAACTGTTTTTACATTCTTAAAAATCTCGCTTATACAGACGTGAGCGTCGCACAAGTTTTACTATGCAGCACGGGTTTGTGTCGTCATTCACTCGACATTTTATTTCCGTGACACTCTCCATACACACAATCCTATGTCACTCTCGGTCTTATCCCTACCATCTATATCTACATAACACACAACTCCATACAAATATTCTCTTAGCGGCTTACCCACGCTTACAACAAAACGCGGACTCTATGCGGTAGAAGCAGGAGCGATCAGCAGTAAATTGTGCCAGCTTATTTATTATAATAGCAAACGGCGGGTCAAATCAGTTTATTCACATATGCACATACAGACATGCATTCATACGTCATACATAGTTAAACGGGCATAGTAGTGTCTCGTACTCGTACTCGGCGAAACAATCGTCAACTATCTTTCTCTTATTCATACAGTCAGATAGGCGACCTAATATTCCCACTCTTATACGCGCTAAGCAATATGTGTTTAATAGACAATATGTTTTATTAGCAGCAGTAGGAAGCTAGTTTGTTTACATTTAATACATGCACTAAAATTTAATATCTGGTTCTATACCAGTGTAGTACTTTTACATAATTTATTTATTTGATTAATTTTATTTAATATTTTCCCAGCCACGGATTGGACAACTATTATTTATTTGTTAGGAAGAATTATATAATTCTATTAATTTAATCATATGAATCGTTACAACTTTTTACAATATTTAAAGAAATTATATTTATTAGGATGATTGATAATTTTAAAGATTTATATAATTCGTATACTTGTACAATATAAAGAAATACGTTCAACATGGAGCCCGCCTAATCGCGAATCATCATGTATGATGGTAACGGACGAGCTCTTAAAGAATGTTTTTTCATGGTTTATTTAATAAACTTTCAAATAAATTGTAAACAATTGTATGGCGGCCTCTACTTACAAATGTTTAGCTTATTTAATCGAATCGTTATTAAAGTGGATATCATGTTAGTACTCATATATGATTCGTGTAGTAATACGAAGTTCTGATAACTAAAAGAATTATTACATTGCATTAAATTACGAGTGTCTCATCACAGTAAAATATTTTGGTTCCATACAATTTTATATGGACTATCAATTGGCTTTTGTTGGTCAATTGTTTTTGGAAATTTACGCGATGCGGAAACGAAAAATAATCTGACATAACATAACATAACATAACATAACTCTAACTTAACCCTAACGTAAGGTTAGAGTTATGTTAGGGTTAGATTAGAGTTATGTTAGGATAAGATTAGTTTATGTCATATTACTTTCTTTGTATTTCCGGTTAGGTTATATTAGTTTAGTTTGTATTTACTAATTGTCAGAAAAAAATTACCAACAAAAGTAACTCGATAGTTCATATAAAATTGCATGAATCCTATATATGTTACTGCGATCGGTGCTCGGTAATTTACGGTAATGTTATAATTCTTTGCTTTTTCTATTTAGTTATCATAGGTTGGCATTACTACATGAATCATATATGAATATAATCACAATTTATCCACGTATTAATAACTCTTCGAATCCAGTGGGATCGAATAATTTGTAATATTGCATATAAAGGCCACAATAAAGTCATTTACAATTTATTTGATAGTTATACTTATTTATAAAATAAACCATGAAAATACATTATTTATTAAAGTTTAACGTTTTATAACAAGTGTTTATGCATTACAGTTTTGGTATTAAGCATTTTTTGTGAGTGATATCGTGTTAAAAGCGTTTTATGAACGATTTCTTTTGAGGTATTGAGGTATGGAAGACTTTGAGGTATCTTATCATCTCCAAAATGGAAAGATTGTGCAAGCTACGACTTTACAGTTTTAATTTGTATATTAAGAG
>WYDF02255934.1:0-19933 GCA_009867245.2 Adranes taylori
TCACAATGAACATAAATAAAAATAATAAATTCTCTTCAATCATGTCGTTGTTCAGGCGAATCAGAATACTACTCACAAAGCTAGACGTTTATATATAAGTATAAAAAGCGTTCCAGACAGACGGACAAAGCTAGACGTTTATATATAAGTATTATAATTATGTTACCATTTCAAAGTTCGGCAATAAATACGTTACATATTAGAGAAAAACTTGATGAATGTAGATGAAAATATCTGTTCTTTTATTAAAACTTGCATGATTCAAGTAATGAATAGAAATTGTTTGTCAAAAATATATTTGGACAGTTACACACTCGCTATTTAATACTGATAATATAATAAGCAGGCTTTGAATGAAACATAAGCAGGCTGTCAGTTGCTCTCTTTATGCTCAATTGTGAAGAATAGTGGCTCGTGGAAAGCCAGTTAATGCCATAATACGTAACATCATAATAAAATCTCACATTTCTGGTAAAAGTGGCCGCAGAATAGCGAAAGATGTTATACTATCTTCATCGACCGTTGCGGATATAATAATTGTAGAAAACGATTATTACGAAACAACGAAACGTATAAATAGAAACTGAAAACGATGGTAGAAGTGAACATCTGATAGAGATATTGACGCATTACTCAATATTACAAAAGAAAATCATCGAACTAGCTTAAGAGATTTAAGTAAGCTATGGTCAGATGTCATAAATAAACGTGTTTAAACAGAAACCACTATGACTTATTTGAAAGACCGAGGTATAAGTTTTACAAGGTAATCCTGCTTTTGAGATTGCTAATTTATTTCTAATTGTCTTGCTAAATTTATATTTATGCAATAGGCAAAACAGAAGCGTCTATTAATCTACAACACAAAACGGGAATAGGTTAAAATGAGCGAAAGAGAAGCGTCTATTAATCTAAAAGACAAAACCCGAATCGGTTAAAATGAGCGAAAGAAAAGCGCAACTGAACACAAAAGCAATGAATATAAATTTGTGATGTCCGTAAAAGGATTATTCGCGCTAAATATGAGGTGTATCATAAAGATTGTCCAAAAAGAACAGTAAAGGTTCCTGCAAGTCTAATGGTGTGGGGTTGCATGTCAGCACGGGGTGTTGGAACGTTGCATTTTATTGACGGGAGAGTAAATATGTCGAAATATTAAGGAACAACTTAATTCTATCTGTACACATGTTAACCGAAAATGAGGACTGCATATTTCATGGGACCTCATGCCATTTCGCACGACTAAAATGGTTGTAGGAAAGTTCAAAATGATTGTAGGAAAATCTATAAGTGTTCTCCATTGGCCATCTAGATGCCGTAATTAAACGCAAAGGGGACGTAGCCCGCTATTAATTTTGATTATTACTTTATTGTCCGAATACATATTTGTCAAGCAGTTTGTAGAGTTTGTTGTAATACATAAATTTTTCTCTCAAACACTTAATTATTTGAACCATACTTTTTCTTAGACAAAGCTGACATTTAGCAGTAATGATATCATTTCTATAATGAACGTATGATGTGTTACTTAAGTCGTAAATAACTATTTATTATTAATTAGATGTGTGAATCAATTCTCCAACCACCTATTGATTACATGTAACGCCCAATTAGCTTTTAAAACACTGCATCACCTATATAAATTATTTTAAAATCTTCTATGAGTTCTTACAGATAAACGAAATTGACAACCCAAGTGAGACGAACCAGTAGGTGTTGTTCCACCTCAACTATCGAAAATGGAATTGTTTTAATAAGAACTTTAACAATCAGAGTCTCTTAATATTAATCCCCCACCCCCGAATTTATCTGTCGCATAGTTTTTAAGACATGCTAATGTGAATTGTATAATGAACGTATGATAGTGTTCAAAGTGGTTAGACAATGATGTACTGAAAAAAAGATACCGAGGAAGGCAATACACCTACCAGAAATGTATTTACCATACCTGGCCTTTTTAAGCTCATTGCGTGTTACATGTAATCAATAGGTGGTTTGAGAATTGATAACTCATTAATTAAACATATCATTTCTGTTTATTTAAAAATATATATAATATATACAAGGAAAAGTTAGTGTCCGAATTATTACTCGTTGGGGCTAGTATATAAATATCATGTGTACAAGTTACGCCAGTTTAAAAGTCAAAAGAGGGTTGAATTGATTCGACTTTAGGGATCAGTGAGGCCCTAAATAAAGCCATTATGGATGCCATTTTATATAATGTTGTGAGTTTTGTGATTGCAAAACGGTGACCGATTCGCTATAAAATTAAAATAAAAGAAACCTTTATTGGCGTCACCGGTTCGCTATAATATTCTATTACAATTTGTGGACAAAACAAATTACAAATTATTGGACTTTATATTTTGGTGAAATGTAGCATTTAAATATATGAATAACTCTTCTTACGACAGTTTAAGTCAAGAATAGTCCCGGATTTAAAATCAGTGACCGTTTTGCATGTGAGCATGAGCTATGAGCTATAGTTTTACCATGAGCTATAGTTTTTTGAGTTTATTGGAAAATCCAGCGCTGCGTTTGAAAGGCTTCTAATATAAATTAGAAAACATATGAAACTTGAATGCAATCTAATGTTTCAGAGTACTTTAATTAAAACATTTGAAAATGTGTACAAATGAACTACATTTGTACTTAATGAAAATCCTCAGGTTGAATATCCGACGGTTTTTTATCTTTTACATTCCAGTAGAAAATAGGGTTTCATAAGTTTTTTTTTAATTGAAAAACACGTTTTGTTTATTTTTGGGAGGATTTTAGAGTTCTAGAGTGCTACTACTCCAAAATAGTATTTCTTTTTAACTTACCTATGTTTCAACTTATGATGAATCCTTCCATATGTATTCATTCTACCAATAACTTTTAATGTTGTCGCGAAAAATAATATATTTATCAATACAGTAAACGCAACTGGCATAAAAAATATTATCATACCTAATGAACCTAGAAGATAATGACTTCATAATATTATAATTTTTTCAATTATTTTAAGTTGTTAACTTACCTATTTGTTCTTGTTCGTTATGTATTTTAATTCTGCTATGTTTTGTTGTCGGATAATCCATCGTATAATGAGCAAACACAGCAAGGAAACCCATTAAAATTGTACAACTCCACGCGTATCCAGAATAATAGCAATATTTACGACCATCTGTTATTCTTAAATAAACATTGCGTGACCTTTAAATGAATAAAATCGTTTTAGAAAAGTTAATAATTTCACTATGATATCTTTTTTACTTGAATGTTTTCCAAATATAATATCCAAGACTATTTAGCCAGAAAAATGCGCCCAGGAGACTTACATAGCAAACCGTTTCTAAAACATAATTATAATTTTCAAAATATACTATATAACGATATATTTCATTATTCAAATTATAATTTGAAATGGGTTTGGAAAAAATTGAGAAAAGGAGTAAAAGGTTGGATAGAAAAATATGTAAGTGCGAAGATATTAGTGTTAAAGAATTGGCAAGGGAAATAAAACACATGAAGAAAGGTTCTTGTGCGGGGCCAGATGGATTGCCTGTAAACATTTGGGAGTGCATGAATGAGACCGGTAGTGAGAGGAATGAATGAGGTAAGGACAGGCGAGTTGGAAATGGCCGAGGAACGGAAAGGGGCGAAATCATTCCAGTATATAATAGGGGTGATAGAACTGATATGGATAGCTATAGAGATGTGACGAATATGAACGGATTGTTTCTGAAGGTTGTAAATAGAATAGAACGTTAGAAAGTGACATGAATGAGAAGGGTGTTTTATCGTGCACACAGACGGGGTTTCGGAACGGAATATAATGTTGTTACTCTTAATTTTGCCATTACAACAGAAATAAATGAAGAACACAAGTTATACATTTTATTTTTTGAAGTCGGAGGAGGTTGCTAGTGACCGAAACAGAGTAATTACGCAAATATATGAAGGGACTATGGTGCGAGCCAGAGTGAGTGAGAATGTTTCAGAGTGGATCAAGGTATAAAACAGGGATGTCCGTTAAATGCGAATTTATTTAAGTTGTATGTATCGGTTCGGAAAGTGTATTAATGAGAGAACAGACAGGAGCGATTATTATTGGTGGAAGAAAGATATGGCCACTGTCTTATGCGGATGACATTGTGTTTTGGCAGGAAAGAGAGAAGATATGAACCAGATGATTCAAATAGTTAGCAAATATATGAAGATAACAGTTGATTTTTAATGTGAAAAAGGCAGGGATAGCGATATGTAAGAGATGTTCATCCCACTTCAAGTTTCGAGTTATTGTGATGCCAAGATGTTTTTGTGTTGATACTATGCACAACAGTTCTCCAGAAAGCAAATAAGGTTTCTCCGGATTTGACGCACCCATTACAGCACCCATGCAGAACATTACATTTGCCTACGTTGAGTGCTAGGACCCAAATTTGCGTCCAATTATGGATATGGTTAAGTATTTCATGGGTGTTATCTCCTGGATCATCCGGAAACCCTATAATTTTCGTGGCTAATGTGGCTAATTCTATTTACCGTTGGTCTGGACATATCACTAATGTAGCACAAGAAAAGCAATCGCCCGAGAACGGAACCCTGTGGAAAACCGATAGGAATATTCTGCCCTGCGGAAAAATTGCCATCAACGCAAACTATGTATGAGCGTGACGTGAGAAAACTACGGATCCATTTGAGTAGATTCCCTCTTATTCCCAATGCGTCTAATTTGTAGAGTAATCTTTCGGTTGGTACTTTATCAAATGCTTTTTCGAAGTCTAGGTAAAACACGTCCCTTGTCAAATTTGACAGTGTATTTATCTAGCGCTAAAAGCAGGTTACTTATGGCTGATCGTTCTGTGAAGAATCTATGCTTAGCTTTTCCTAATATACTGTTTTCAAATAGGAATTTGTTATCATCAGCTATTATGTTTTCCATTCATTTGCAGAGCATTGATGTCAGACTAATTGGTCTATAATTTACGGCTGTTTTATCCCCCTTCTTGTGGATAGGGATAATTGTTGCTTTTCTCCAGTCTTCTGGTACTTCACTGCTGGCCAACGAATCAGTCATTATTTTAGATAATGAGAAACAGATTGCGCTTGCGGAATTTTTAGGTGAGACTGCAGGTATGTTGCCTGGTCCTGGACTGGAGTTTGCCTTCAGATTGTTTAATAGTTTATGCACTGTATCGAGATATATGTTAATTGAGACGATATAGTTAGAATTTCGCGGTAAATATGGGAAGGGACCCTGAGTTTCCCAGAAATGCCATTTTTTCTGCGTGAGTTTAACTATGATAACTTAGAACGGGATCCTACAAGATTTTACTTAAATGTGTAGACCCTTATTGTCTATGAAGGGCTGATAACATCTTTTCATGATATTTGAGGCAAATTTAATGACTTCTAGAAATAGATGAAATGTACATTAATTAAAGTCCAAATTTTTCAAAATATTTATTTCATTTATGTTGAGGATTTTTGTGTTGACCAGGCGCGTACGCAGAAGCGGGTTTTAGGGTGTTTAACCCCCCTCCCCCGAAATGTCGTAATTTTACTTAAAATGTTTTTTAAACAAATTTTTTTGAAGCTCCTCGAAAAATATGCTCTTCAAACAAATTTTTCTAATAACACCCTTGATCCCAAATTCAAACAATTTTTATGTTGAAAATTATTTTATAGTTTAAAATATGTAAATATTCGAAAATACTCACCGGCAATAATTAAACTAACATGATTCGTAAAGATCGTCAGTAATCGTATCAAATCGGCGACTTGACTTACTATCAAACACACAGCCAATGTTGTTATAATATTGCCAACTAAATCACGCAATGTTGGCATAATAAAATAGACAATCGCCACTGAAAGCAAACATGCCAATGATAAAATATGCGTCACTGGATTTATTATGTTGCGCAGTAGGAAATCCGTATTGGTCCAATGTGTTTCTTCTTCAGGATTACAAACTATTGCATATTCAGTTATTCGATGGTCCTCAATTCTCTAAAGAAATTGAATGAAAATTGTATTTATTATTTTTAAAATTTAATTACAGTCTTAATTTAGCTAAATCGAAAAAAAACACATTTTTTATTTGCGGATACGCAATAATTTTGCTAAACAAAATGATTATTCTATCAAATTTACTGGATTAACACGTGCCCATGCAACATAATATGACAAATTATATTCACATATGTACAATAAAATTAAATGTAAATATATTGAGTCATTACTAAAATCAAATTATTATTATATCAGTTTAAATCCCGAATTAAAATACCAATACAAGAATTCTATTGTCGGTACACCAAATTTTTAATATTCAGTATTGTTTAATAGTTATAAAGTTATTTAACCATATTTAATTCATTTTATTTTAAAGCCTATTTTGAACTTAAAGAACAATAATAAAGATATTCTTATAACTTGTCTCTAAAGTCGAAAAAGGAGGGGTAGAAAACTGCATCACTTTGATCCATATCGTCTTAATCTCATTAGACGCGGTTGATGTGATATTCAGTTCTGATATTGTTTACAGCTTTGTGGTACATTTTAAGTGTTTTTAATTCCTAGCTAGCATTGAAGTAAAAAATGGAGTATTTTTTCATGGGATCCTAAAAGTTATGATGAAATGCTACGCATTTCTATAACAGATTTATTTGAAAAATGAACGATATATCTGTTTTACAGCACATAACTGTACCAGGCAGACAAAAAAAACTCCAAAGCGCGTTTGTCACTGAAAATCTCGAAATTCCTAAATCTATTAAGTACATATCCAAATCCAATAGAAAAGAAATTTAATATCTAGTAAAAAAGAAATAACCCCTCCTTTGTTGTCTAACCCAATCCAGAACAATTTTCTGGATTGGGCAATATTTATATAAAATATAGTTTTATGCAATAAATTACAAAGAAATGTTATAACTTTAATGTTTAAGCTATTTCTGCTAGACAAAACATGGTACCTTATCTAAACAATATTGTCCACTAGCATAGTCGTGATATAACATTTTTTTACCATTTCTAATCTCAATTTCCGGTTGAAATTCTTCTCCAGGTATTGGTCTGTAAATATAATGCCTAAGCATTCCACTGGGCAGTAATCTTAAGAGATCAGTTGAGTTAGAATAATGATATATTGGCCAATGCTGATGAGTTCCACAATCTGGAAATCCTGTAGCAATACTAAAATTTAAAATTAATTAGATGTTGTTACAAAAGAATAAAACAATGTGCGCTTACTCTGCTTCTAATTGCTGGTTTTGATTGCCTTGTTCAGTTGTAAAAAGTGGCTGCCATGGCGTTTCATTTCGTTCATTAGCTGGTCTACAGCTATCATAAATAAATATCTCTCGCAGAGCGCAACATTTGTTCACACGTACACGTTCTTTAACTATATCCTGCACATTATTCGAAACATAACTTGTAGCTTGTGGAATTAAGTATAAAAATGTAAGGAAGACGTTTATATAAACCATGTTTGTGCTTTTAACACATTTCTATATTGTTTATGCCGATATATTTTACTTAGGTCAGTACAGCAAATAACGTCAACTGCTTTATACATATAACTTTAGCTATTATATTTTGAATTCCCAATATGATAATGTTTAAATAATTCATTAACTACATTTTCAAACATTTCCTGTCAATAAGCTAAAGTTAACCTTCAAATTTGTACTTTTATGTGACAAGTATTGCTGTCATAGTAATGACAGCAGTTAATTATAACTTCGTCCAGGGCTGCCACGTGTATTAAATATTTATTGCTGTTCCTTGATCCATAAGAGGGTAATTTTAAATAAAATATTTATATTGATTATTATTTCAGGCTTTTTGCAAATAATATTCTTGCATATTAATATTTAGCTTTATGTCTGTATTATAATACAATGTGTCGCATATATACTTTACAGAAAAATGATTTTTTCCCATGACTTCTTCTTCTGTAAGTTTTGGTTTTGGATTTTTATCCTTGAACCGTTATTATTCCAAAACACCATATATTCGAAGATGTCCGAATCTAAAACACCCAGTAAAGATTACTCATTAAATCTTCCGGTGCTAACGATTAAAGCTCTGTCCTTTCAAATGATAAAATAAACCATGTAAAGAACCTTATCAGATATGGATTTATTTTGATTTATTTAATTTAATCAAGACTAAAAATAATGAAAAATAAAAAAAAATTTTATACATAATTTGGAATATCAACTCAAATCCCTAGAGATTACAAAACCTCAGGGTTATATTTAACTATTAATAAATTAAGCGCTGAAATTATCCAATGTAATGATGCTATTTACAAAGCAGAGAGTATTGAAAACGGCTTGCACCGAATGTTATAAATGCATATACTCTTACCTGGTCTTTTTTAAGTCAATTTGAATCTTCTAAACGTCTATAAGCAGTTTCCGAATAAATTAACGACTATTTATAACTAACTATTGCTTATACCATTGTAGTATTATAACCTAAGGTTGCAATTTCTCAAAAACTTAGATAATACTAGACAAACTGAAAGTGATAAGTTACCAAGAATTTCCTCAATACATAATAACCCATCAAAATTATTAGCCGTAAGATCCACTTGCAAAATTTTAGACTGAGTTCCAAATATTACACACCCAAAGAAAAGATGAGTTAAACAGCCGATATAAAGTCGGTCATTTTTAGGCTATTTTTGCGAGTACATTTTATTCGCAATGAGCCCCAAGGGCCCGAATTAAGGCTTTTTCACTACAATACTATAGAAAACAACGTGGGGACAAAAGGGGACACTTTACTCTTTATAAAAACGCGTAGAACGACAATTTCCATGTTTAAATTTCACAGTTTTCAGCGCGGACTGTAGAAATTCTGTTATTGAATATGTTTAGTCTAAAACTAACATTGTACCATTCTATGTTAACAAAATCTGTCCATCTTCGCCAATTATAATATTAGTGTATGATCCGCAAACTCCGCGGGCCAATATATTTTTAACCTTGTCGGGAAGGTATAATTTTCTTAAAAAACCATCCTGTCATGTTTTACCTTTAATTGACGGGCTGCACGCTTGCTTTTAAGGTTTTAATATAAAACTAGGGTTTTAATATATTTTTAAGGTTTTAATATTTGACAGCTACAACTAGGGCTATTATCTATCAAACTATTGCACCGCGATGTAAAATTGTAACGGTCACTTCTATTAGGTTCCAGTGTTGCCTGTAGCTTTTCACCGTTTTTGACGCATTGTTTGTTTTAAATTGAAAAACACGATTTTCTTAAAAATTGTTTTTTCATTAATATCTCTCAAAACTGATTTTTATCAAATGAATAAAACTTTACTCAGTGCGTATTCGTATTTCAAAATTGTCAGTGTGAATATGTTCAATTATCGTTGGGCGATGTTTCGATAAAATCTAGTGTACTTGTATACAAACATGTGTAAAAAGTTTAGTGATCTGCTTTTTGAAACAAATATGAACAAAATTGTATTTAGATATAAACGAAAGCATAGTATGTTCTCCATAACATGTATAAATTTCGCCGTGATATCTCTACTCGTTCAAAAGTTATGAATAGAAATGCCGAAACATGGAAATGGCTCAAAAAGTGGTAGACATTTCAATGCGAACTTTTTGAAACGCCACAAAATTCGCTTTTCATGTGCCGTTCGTCCATTCCACATCTTTTCATATAGTCGAAAAAAAAATGTCAATTAAAGCCATGAAAAGTGCGCGTTCTCCAGTGTCCCCCTATTTTCCTCCTCTTAGTATTATTTCGAAAGAACGAAATATAGCCTACACCATAGCCGTACTCAAGCCCTATCTTACGATCTAACATACTTACTTGTACGTTTTCATCGATTTGAGAAAAAGTTACAATAGATGGACCTTGCAGATTCACCATTTTTCACATTTTCCTCGGAAAAGTATAAAACCTGGCGATTTTAAATTATTTTTTAATTTTACTCCCAAATGAAATACATTTCGCCGATTTCCATCATTTCATTGAAATTGAAAAATTAAAAAAATCACTTTTACATATTCCCCTAACCCAGCTGTTGTTTCTTCAAAAAAAATTTCAAATAAAAAATGTAGATCTTTAATTCATCTACCATATTCACTAAGCTTTATATTTTTAACCTTGTCGGGAAGGTATAATTTTCTTAAAAAACCATCCTGTCATGTTTTACCTTTAATTGACGGGCTGCACGCTTGCTTTTAAGGTTTTAATATAAAACTAGGGTTTTAATATATTTTTAAGGTTTTAATATTTGACAGCTACAACTAGGGCTATTATCTATCAAACTATTGCACCGCGATGTAAAATTGTAACGGTCACTTCTATTAGGTTCCAGTGTTGCCTGTAGCTTTTCACCGTTTTTGACGCATTGTTTGTTTTAAATTGAAAAACACGATTTTCTTAAAAATTGTTTTTTCATTAATATCTCTCAAAACTGATTTTTATCAAATGAATAAAACTTTACTCAGTGCGTATTCGTATTTCAAAATTGTCAGTGTGAATATGTTCAATTATCGTTGGGCGATGTTTCGATAAAATCTAGTGTACTTGTATACAAACATGTGTAAAAAGTTTAGAGTGCCGGAAGTCAGTTTTCATCATGGATCATGTGTAACAAAAATGTACACTACTTTTTACTAATTCTCACATTTTTGTACAGGGACCCAAATCGTTATTTTTTTTTGTTCCGGTTCGGCAACAGAAAAATATACGGGTTCAGTTCTGGTTTTCGATTTACGGTTCAGCCCGTATATAAATATTATTAGCAAATTAATGTAAATTCATCCACACCGCCCATATCTTTATTTAAACAGCTTTTCGCTATAACTTCAGGTGCTCACATTCATAATTAAAATGTCAAAGGGCTTCTTTGTCCCATACATATATTCCAACTCACCTCTTCCATTCTCTGAATCCTTTCTAACCCCAAATTTTAACATTCACCCATCCAATGTTCCCACGAATCCTTCCCATCTCCGCACAGCCTACATCTCTTTTTATCCGCATTCATCCAATACCTCTCATGCATTTTTATACGCTCTTTCATCTATTGACTTCCCTCTTTGCCTTTTTCCATCTTCTTCATTATATCGATATAGATATTTCTAACAATTCTTTCATCGTCTCCCATAACATTTTTTTCAAACTTTACATATTGCCTCTAAAGGAAAATGGTCAGACTCTATCTTCTCCCCATTTTCATATATTCCATAAGTTTCTTTGCCTTATCGATCATAATAATATAATCGATTATACTCCCCCTCCATGCCCTCTAAAAGTTAATTCACCCAAGTCACCTTACACACATCCATTTGTCATACACATCTCCTCCATCCACTCTAGTAGCAATTAGTATACATAACAAAGTATCTTTTATCAGTGAAAATGTTTCTCTTGAACCGAAAAAGAAAACCTAAAAAAATATCTGGTTCATGTTTTCGTTTCGGCAAAAATAACGGTTTTTTCGGTTGTGGGTTCGGTTCCGGTTCGGGTTCTTGTTTTTAATAAGTTTATCAGTTCGAAAGGACTGAAATCGATTTGTCAGCGGACAAATTCTATGTCATTGCGCGGCCCCAACAGGGTAGGTCTTTTATTTAGTGATTTATGTAAATATTAGAATTATCTCTTACTGCTAAACATGTTTAAACAATAAAATCTTTTTATTTTTTACCTAAAATTCCCCTATAGAATTTTAAATACAAAATTATAAACATCAAGAAATTTTCTTAAATACTTTATTTTGTCTAGCAGTCCCTATTATAAAAATGAAAAAATATATTACTTGAAGTAGTTTATTAGGAGTATTATTAATGTCATGGCACATTAATTGTAAAAAAATATTTGCACTGAAGCAATTGTAATTCATATAAAAATTATAAATAAAGTTATAGGGATTTGTATTATACATGTAAGTCAATACGTAAATAATCATATTCTACTTATTATAACATCTTTGATATTCATAAGTTTATCATATCTGTCCTTCTATTTGTCTTCTGCCATTAACCATTGTTGTATTGGTTTCTTCTTGTTCCTCTTCTAATTCTTCATCAACAAAAGTTTTCCATGTTTCGGGGAACTGCATACAAAGTAAACCTTTATTAGCTAAGCCACGCAAGGCACGTTTTCGGCATACAACCAGAAGAAAAAATATTAATACACCTTGTAATGCGTTTACGTAATCCGTGATTGTCCTAAAAGTATTAAATAGTATTGTTACTCAATTTTAATAATTTGCAGTATTTAAAAGAACATACCACAAAATGTCTAGAACGACATTTATATTATCCATTGCTGCTGAGACTGGCTCAAAGATCCATGTGAGACCTGTTACCAAGAACACTTTGGCATATAAATATACTCTGAAAAAGAAGTACAGATTTTAGTGTATAATGTAATAATTAACGAAACATTTTCAATAACATCAGAAAAATTATATTAATAATGGATGCGATGCATGTTTTAAGGGTTACACATTATGTTATTTTTCAAATTTAAAAAAAAGTTTTTACTTGTATTTTAGTGATTTATATTTTGGTTGACTAGTTCCTTTGCTTAATCTGTAGAGGCTAATCATCGATGAAATATATAGAACAATATTGATTGTTAGTAATACGAAAATGGGTCCATAGAAATATGCCCATAATTCACGATTATCTGAAATAATATATAAATGATATTAAAGACTTTCCGAAATTTTTGAAGACTTACTTGAAAACCAGCACTGTCCACTACCAAATCTGGGTTTTAAATGTCCACCTGGTACATGATGTGCTACTAAGATTGCCACTAAGAACATAATAGGAACAAAATAACCATAACATAAATAGATGAAGTACCATTGCTTTTCAGTGCCTAATATATTCGGATGCCTAAAATTATTATTATTTTCATTAGGAATATTTGCTTTTATGTTGATTCTCAAATACTAGGTAAAATAATTTCTAAAAATTCAATACAGATGCTTACACGACGGTTTTCCATATTTGAAACGAAGTAATGTTGAGCCAAAAGAATGCTAGCATAAAAGAGAAATAGGAGAAAAATGCATAATTTTCACATATACTTAGTATTAATTGACTTATTTGCATTAAGCCCAGATTTGTGAATGATAATGTAAAGGCGAACAGTGTATGCATCAAACATAATCCCTAAAATCAAATACAACAAATAATTAGTTCAATGATGAGGTGAACTGCATTGGTTATTATTTAAGAACCAAAAAAGTAATATTTTTTAATCAACTTGTAACCATATTTGTTTTCTGGTGTTCAATATTTTAACATTTATGTAAAATAAAATATAATCCCTTTATTGGCATAAAAGGAAAAAGCAAACATAACATAATACTATCTAAATTATCAAACTATAGTGATTTCTACCAAAAATATCTAATTTATAACATACCCACTTTCCCCATTTATATCCAACCTCCAGAAAGAAGGTAAGGCTCTTTCCCGTACCTTATCCACCCTAACCCATCAATAACATCGTTTACTTTTGAAACTTACAATGCAATCATTTTTTTAATACGCATTTTTAAAAATGAAATAAATTTAAATTATATAATTTTTTTAATTATTTTATTAATGTATATAATTAAAATACTTAAATGAAATAAATGAGTTATAAAACCCAATGAATATGGGATTCCATCTATTATCTTTAATTTCTTATTTGTTATCCGGAATCCGGATATATCCGATTATTTTGAATTTTCTGTATTCGATATCCGGATATTCATTAATGTCGGATAATTGGAAACCCTAATCATCTTGTACTACTTTTCCTGTTCATATGACTTTTCTTTAAGCTGTACATAAGTCTTATTACATCGCAATACATAATTACGATACTTCTTGTAACAAAGTGCAGTATATAGTGTTCCAGTAGGAGTTGAAAATTTTAATTTGACATCATTTTTGCTGTTGTACTTCGACAGTGAAACCCCTGCGACAGTTCGATGATCGACAGTTCATCGTTAATAAAAATGGATCGCTATTCCACTCAAGAACGTATAATTATTGTTAAACATTACTTCAAAAACGGCGAAAGTTTGACTGCCACATTCGCAAATTGCGCCCAATTTTGGAAAAGATAACATGTTCCAAGTGCTTCCACTCTGAAGAGAATAATTGTAAAATTTAAGAGATCTGGGTCGATTACTGATGTCGACACGTGTTCGTCCAGGTCGTTCAGTAGAAAACATCATGCATATTCGCCAGAATAGCTGAGAGACCGGGAACATCCATTCGGCATCGTACTCAAGACATGAATATTTCAAGAATCACTATGCGGCCTATTTTGAACAAAGATTTGTGTCTAAGCCTACAAAATTCAGCTGATTCAAGAACTCAAGCCTACAGACCTTGCACAGTGAAGAGTGTTCGTCAATTGGGCAAGTGGACGGCGAGTTTGTGAGAAAGCAATGCATCCAAACGTGTCACTGTTTGGTGTGGATTTTGGGCTAGAGGTATCATTGGACTATGTTATTTTGAAGACGCTGCCGGAAATGCACACACACAATCAATGACGAACGGTATCCGGACATGATAATCCAGTTTTTGGTGCCTCAAATGGATGTCGAAGACATGTGTTTTCAATAGGACGGTGGCAGTTGCCACACGTCGTGTAATTTCCCGTTTAGGCTACTAGAATTGGCCGCCTAGATCATGCGATTTAACACTTTTGGACTTCTTCCTCTGGGGGTTTTTGAAGTCAAAAGTTTATGTTTGTTCAAGCTTGAACAATGGAAAAATATACAGATATTTTTACTTTTTATTAATCAATCAATTTAAGCACAGCGTTTAAGCACCAAGAACATGGTATTTTGAGGAAGAGACCCTCATAATCTAAGATATCTCCGCTGGTATTAAATAAATCAAATAATATGTAAAAAGCATTGCGATATTAGTGGGATATTAGAGAATACGGGCTACGGTTTCTATACTCCCAGATATTTCGTAATACAACACTCAACGTCTATTAGATGACTATCTAGAGAATCTGGGCTACGGTCCTTATGCTCCTGAATATTCCATAAGACACCTGTTGATGGAATTAACATTCCAAAAATGTAATTGTGAAGGTTAAATGTAATTCTATGTAGTTGGTCCTGTATTCCTTTGAATGAAGAAAACCACTTACAATATAACAGGATGAAGTAATAAGAAATAAGACAAAATCTGTATTTTAATATTTCAAAGATTTCATCATGAGACTTTTTTAATTAAATATATTAATTTAGATAAAAATGAAAACAATATTACCTATGCATATTTAAGCAGGTGAACGATTATTGTTAATAAATCAAAACATCATTACAGTAGTATATGCTACGAGACGTGCATTATCAATGTCAAAATGACGCATATTGTAACAACCTTAATGTAGTATATAATGAGAGTGATTAGATGTAATAAACCGAGATTATCAAATTAGCATGAGAACAGTGTGTTTTACTCAAACACGTCGATCTAACGATACTCCACATTAATTAGATTAAGTTCTAGTTAAGAGTCAACAAAAGTGTAACATACAATTACCCTTTTGTTCAATGTTAATAACTCCACGACCATGAATTCAGTATTAGATTGATTAGATTAAGTTCTAGTTAAGAGTCAACAAAAGAGTAACATACTATTACCCTTTTGTTCAATGTTAATAACTCCACGACCATGAATTCACATATCAATTTATTTAATAATATGACGTATATTGTAAGAACCTTAAATGTAGTATATGAGACTGATTAGATGTAATAAACCGAGATTATCAAGTTAGCATTAGAACAGTGTGTTTTACTCAAACATGTCGATCTGACGATACTCCACATTAATTAGATTAAGTTCTAGTTACGAGTCAACAAAAGAGTAACATACAATTACCTTTTTGTTCAATGTTAATAACTCCACGGAACCCAAACCTTGAAGGAGGTAGTTAGGTTCTGTAATACTGAAATCCAGTCATATTTATGCCAAACTCGTGATTGATAATTTTGTCAAAAGTATGCAAATGTACCAGCAAAGCCAAGGAGGGGATTTATCAGATGTGGTGTTCCATACCTAACTCCCACATGTGTACTTTAGGATTACATAAAAATTTCGACATTTTTTTTTTTAAACTGTTTTATATAAAATTTTATTTTTTCGTTCTTATTGAGACACTCTTTATAATAGTACAGTTTTATGTGCTTCAGAATGGAAGGCAAACAGTTATTCGATTAATTGTAATATCTCTTAGTTCACCATAGTTTACAATTTAATAGAATATAATAGGCAACATTGCATAAATTATAATCTCAGAAAACTGAAATACGAGGTGTATTTATAAATGTTGAAGTCTATTGCTTTTAAAAAGTTTAGTTGTGGAGGATTTCGTTTTTTTAAGGCGTCAGTTTTGAAATCTCAAATTAATATGACTAATTGTTGTTTCTATTAACTTGTAATTTCATATATTAAAAAAGAATCTTTAAACCGTACGAAAAACTTTCGGTTTTTAAATAAAATATAGGTATCAAATTATTGTTGCAGATTATAAATACTACGTATTTCGCTAATATTTTCTTTCAAGATTACAATCATGATTTATTACTGTTTCCGCATTGTTTTTTGTTTGTTTTATTGGCTTATAGTATGGACTTCAATTAAAGCCAAATAAGATGCATACATATCATCTACTACATTGCTAAGTTTTTGATTGGAAGACGTGTTTTGCCGCTGATTCTAAAAAAGTGGGAAATCTTCCTGTGTCAGTAAAAATGTAAATGCGAAAATGTAAAACTTTGGTAACTCAACATTTTTCAAACATATGGTTCCTTATATGACTGTCATTATGCCATTTAAATATCTTTAATAGATCGCGACGTTGCATGTCTAAATTTGGTATGATTTTTATGATATCCTGTTGCAGATAGAACATTCAATTAACTTTATTGGATTGTGCTTTGTAAATTGTTTTAATTTAAAAATTTTTCTTCAGAATCAAAACTTGGGCTACTAGATTCTCTATTTTATGAGATCTGTAAACTAATACTATTGCAACTTAACAAACCTATCGGGGGATCCAGGTTATAATTTTGATCCAATTTGATCACATATGAAGCGGGTCCAAACAATACTAGATAATTTGTAGCTATAATAGAAATGTTGGTGTTTGTGTTCGGTTAACCTTAACTCCATAACCTTCCACTGATTTGTTTTTAAACGCGCAATCTACCGAATTGGTTTCTGATCTGATTGAATGTTAAATTACCGGTATGTTAAATAACCTTATGGACGATAGTTTAGCGGATTAGTGAACGATTTTCCGCAATCAAAAAATAAAATTAGATGCTTAATAATATACATTACTTGAAGATCTCTTAACCCCGGCACCAAACAATAAACGACAAAGGTTAATAGGAGAAATATTACGGAAATAAATACGCAAGCCGATCTCATGGCGTACCATTTGCCATTACTGTATCCTTCTTCTTCATTATAGCATATTATAGCTATCGTATTGGAATTATCTCGACTAGGATGCGTTAAACAATAGCTGAAATGAAATTAAAATATTATATTTTGACAGTTAATTGGTTTCTGAGGAATTCAAAAGTATATCTAAATGTCTGCTAAGAATATCTTTTAAATGTCAAAGGAATTGATGTTATTTTATAATTGATTGTATTTTTTCCACTCCATTAAAATGAGTCCCCCCCCCCTCCCGAAATTACAACGAACCTATGAAAAAATAAAACGAATCTCGTTTAAAAATTAAACTTGCGTCCATGTTTATCAGAAAGTGGTTCTGGAACCACCACTGGTCGCGCTGGAATTGTTTATTGGTGCACGCAAAGAACGGAAAGAGTTTATTGTTGTTTAGCTTCGGGCTGATAGGATTTGTCCACCAAATGAGCTTGTTTTTGAGCTGTGGTCAGATTATGCGGAATCCATCGGGAAGAGATCTTTTTCACACCTAAATGTGCATACAAAATCGTATATACTGTAGTCTCTGTAACATCGTAGGATGCCTCTGTCTCATGGCTTGTCAGTGGATTATCCGGAAATAATAACAACCGGTTTTAGTCACCCTTCGCGAAAGAAGAACTACGACGAAATTCTGCAAACAAGTTTTAAACCAGTTATCTTTTCTGATCCTGCTTTATTACTAAAAGTTGAACGAAGCGATTCTAGTCATTGTTGCTGACTTAGGCTTGAATCAAAATTGTATAAAATCATCCACGGAAAAGCTTCATGTGAAATTTTGCTTTTGTGACTAAATAGATTTCTTTAAACTCTCACGTAAAGAGATATCTGAGCTGTTTTAACTATAACAAGTGAAAATTTACTAAAATTTACTATCCGTCATCTAGTGGTCGCTTCTAAAAACTGAAAAGGTTATTCTCGTATTTACTGTTAATGTCGCCACTTAATAATAGATGGAGATAAATTATTATTATAGGTATTTTTCTTACATTAAATACATATAATAATAATTGTGCCGAGTGTTTGAAGTTTCTTTTAAATTAGTTTGTAGTTTATACATAAAATTTTATCTTTCATATATGATTTATATACATAGTAATAGATATATTAAAAATACAGGGTTAATGAAAATTTTCCATTATTACATTTTGTTCCGGAAACACGTACTGGAGTTCCATGAGTCCAAAAAAGTGGTTGTTGAAAAATGTGTGTTTATTAAGTGTTTATCGAAGAATAAATTGAATTGAGTTTAATGTAACATCAGTTATCCCATATTTAACATCAGTTGCCCCATCCGGCTCGAAGGACCATGAACAACTTTCGTAAAATGTTGTGTCAACTTCAGTTGTGGCCGCTGTGAGAGAAATGTTATTTGATAACCGTAGTTACACAATTGTTAAAGAAAATTAGTTAGTTTGATTTAGCTCAAAATTTCTGAACCATTGAGTTGATTACTTTCAATGTATTACGTAAGGCGAGCTTAATATACTCAATGCATAAATAGTAAAATATTATGTCAAAATAATATTACAAAAAAAAATTAATTCAATTTAAATAAATGAATATTCAAAAGAATGACACCGCGTTTGTTGTAGTCAAACGTAAGGGAAAATTGCGAGATAAACAAAACACCGCAGTGGCTAAAGGAATATCAATAAAAAAAAAACAACTTCGCCTTTATTAACAAAAATCAACAAATATGTACAGATTAAAACTAGAATAACGTGAGTAATTAAACAATAAATAAGACACACATGTTTTGTGTGTTATAAATTGTAATATACGAACATAGTTTAAACATTTTGAAAAGAAAACATTCTTGTAGCATCTGGATATAGATCATGTCCCAAATATACTTTGACATCAATTAAATGGACATAAAAACGTATGTAGAACGTAAACAAATATAATATAGTTTAATGACTTTATACCTAGCTGATTAGTAAAATATTAAGTTACATATAATAAAACAGATATGTTTTGTAATTTAAACGTGACCTAGAGTGAACTACAGTATTTATTTCCATAAGATTTTGAAATGGCACTTTCGCGATCGTATTTCATTTAAAACAATTGACTTATCAAAACATTTTTACTATACTTAAGTTCTACTAGAATAGAATAGAACCTGTATTGGCATAAGCAATAGAAACAATACAAAGAAAAACAATGATTTTATACATTTCAAACTTAAAATTAAAATAATTCAACAATTAGATAAAATAAACTTAAATTGAAATAAACACAACTATACTCACCCACTCACACTCCACACAGGCGCGAATCCAGTCTGCATTAACGGAGGGGGTGGATTAAAAAACGGATATATATATATATATATATATATATATATATATATACTTATATATAAACCTCCGTCTGTCTGTCCGTCTAGAACGCTTTTGATATTATATATTACTAATAGGTAACAAAGCAGAAGAGATCGGGTT
>WYDF02255945.1:0-19933 GCA_009867245.2 Adranes taylori
ATCATAGTTCCTTGGATTCTTTTTCGTATAAATTAAACTTTCCAGAATGAATACACAAGGTAGTGTTAAAATATTTAAACTACTAAAATATGTTTTTGTGCATTCGCGATAGTCTAGTCCAGCTATTATCCGTATTGCGCGGCGTTGAAGTGCGAATATTCGCTTACTAATTAGGCTGTGCCCCCATATTAAAATTGCATAGTATAACAGACTATGTAATAGGGCAAAATATGCAGTTTTTAATGATTCACTACTTGCTTCTGACCTTAATGAGCGAAGAAGCTATATATTCGCTAAATATTCACCCTGCTCATTCTATGTTAGTTTTGGGTCCAATTTGGCACCCAGAAATTTTACTGAATTTGGATTTTCGATATCGTTTTGATGATTCAAAGTAAAGTACATTGTTTCAGTTTTTGTTTTATTTAGCGACAATTTATTTGCCACAAACCAGTTAGCGGTTTTGCTCTGTGACACTTCGAGGCTTCGTTTTAGTGTCTGCGTATTACCATTTGTTTTCACCATGCTGGTGTCATCAGCGTATTGTGTAAAGCTTGTCTCTATGTCAGCATGTACTAGGTCATTTATAAATGTCAGGAACAATGTGGGCCCCAGGATAGATCCTTGGTGTACCCCGAAATTTATCGGCATGTGCTTAGATGATATATTCTCACATTGTACATATTGCCTTCTGTTAGACAGATATGATGACAATAAAGAGATGCTTTGATCATATATAAAAAAATAAGTAGTTTCTTTAACAGGAGATTGTGTTGCACACAATCAAATGCACGACTCAAGTCGTAAAAGACCGTACCCGCTAGCGATTTTTGTTCATAAGCTTCATTAATTTTATTTGTTAATGACAAGATGGCGTCTTTTGTTGACAGACCACTTCTGAAGCCGAATTGATTTTCGCATAGCAGACTATTCCTCTCTAGGTGGTTTATTAATTGGTCATTTAGCACCATTTCTAAAATTTTACCCAACAGGGGTATAAAGTTTTGCTTATTATTTTTTATATACGAACTAATTTCTCGCGCAAACAATGTTCGCTTAATTTCTAATTCTGTTTCCGAAATTCTTTTTTTTATAGTCAAATTCTATTTTAATTAACTCCAACTGTTTTTTCAAAGTTTTATTTTCTTTTCTAACTCATACAGACACATTTTCTTTTCTTTAATTTCCTTGTTGTTCCTATCGTTATAATTTTTCAGAGAAAATTTCAGTGATTATGTCAACATTTCTTCTGTTATTGATTTTTTTTTTATTTATTTCAGATAACTTGCGTTTTTCCGGTCGGATCGGACACCTTTCGTCCGCCATTGAGTTTCATTTATTTGCTGAAGCAAGATCTGTACCAATAATTGTATTACTCAATTCTCTTCTAACCATTCACATACAACCGTTTTCTACTCGTAGAAATATTTTGAATTTGTGCAGAATTTGATATGTATTATTAGATGTGTACAATATTATTTATAATTTTAAATATGTATGTTATAATTTACGTCTAATTTGTTTTTAAGACTATTTTGTTATATGTTATTTAAAAAACTATCCAGTTTAAAATTTTTTAATTGTTGGAAAATAAAATTTAATATTAATGAATATAACAGTTGTGTGATATAATTTATTACTTTTATATGTGTACTGAACCAACATATATCAACATTTTCTGAATTATTTGTTTCAAATATTTGTTACATTCATAAAAATTTTCAATTACAAAGGATTTTGCAACGTATTTCTGAATTATTTTGTATAAGCAGTTTATTCGTACTTACTTGTTTCTAATGGAGGAGGTTCTTTCAACCTTCTCATTTCTGTAGCGCCTAGATCTAGAAAAAAGTACTGGCTATATGCACAAGAATACTATGTAACAAAAATATCTTTACCAACTTCCTCTGGTGATATAGTTACATCAGTGTACTCTTTGGACAATTGTTTATACGATTCTGTGACAACAATATAAACTAAAAATAACTTATAAACAAAAACATTAGCATTTCTATTAAATAGATTTTATAAAACAGGAACTACAATCAACTTTAATTGTGAAAGGTTCAAGCTGTTGCCTTAAAGTTGTGACCACTTTCTCATCGAGAATTGCCGATTTTGGTATAAAACTACCTCCTCCAGTTTTGTATATGTTTTTCTGAAAACAAATTTCAATCTATTGATATATTATTTAAAGATGTATTACAGAATAAAATAAGATACCTTATCATCATTAGTTCTTTATCGCTTCTTACTCCACTTTGCGTTTGGATATTATATATTCTTGTTATCTCTTCCCAAGCTTCCTGCTTTCTAATATTTCTCATACCATCAGTTTGCTTATTTTCAATAACACTTAAAAATTCACTTTTGACGATATCAAATAGCAAATGCTTTTCAAATTCGGTAAAATTGCGAAATCAATTCAACAGCCTCTTGACGAATGGGTTATGATTTAAATAGCAATATGTTTTAAATTTCATGAACGTTAAACAGGTGAGCTGTCTGTAAATTTTTCACTGAATTGTTTGAATTCGCTGACACCATCTTTTATAGCTAAGCAGGCATATTTTTCAACCCCTCCCACCTCCTTCCCCCCAAAATTATATGCTCTTTGATTCCGGTTGAATTGAGAGGATTTTTACTCATAGTTGAATCCATTTAGTCAGCTAGGGTTCACACAATCCCTTGTCATAATTTCAACGTGACAGTATCTCTCACAACGTTCCTTTCACAATTCATTTCCACATACTACTCCTTCATTGACCATCCTGTTCTCTCATTTTGCTCTTTATCTAACTCCACTCCATTTATTCATTCTTTCCTCTCTCTTGTCCCCTTACTTGGCCAGCTTTCACTTAGTTTTCAAAAGCCTCTTATGAAAAGCCTCCATGTATTTCATAACATTAATTTCATATTTTGCTAATTTTTTTAACTCTCCCACCCAGCATTTATACTTATCCAACACGGGCATCGTTATTTCGCTCAACTATTATAACTATAATCTTTGAAGACCTATTATTCCTATTTGCACTTTCTCGATGTCCTATCTTTCCTTTGCTGCCGACACTTCTGCGCTATACATTAATATACAACTCACATACACTCCCCGATCTTTTCTTAACACACATTTTTCACTGCTTTCCCCATTACTACTCAGGCAGTAACCAAGATAATTGTACTTCTTCCCTTATTCTATTTGTTCACCCTTCAAACGAAACACATCCTTTTTGCTTTTTCTTCCTGCTTTGTTGCGTATCATTATATTTGTTTTGTTACATATATTTCCATCCTTCTTTGTTTCATATACTTACACACGCTTTCATCTGCATAACTCAACGTCCAAACTTTCTCTCTACGTAAGAAAACATCTCTATCCTGTCCCTTCCTTATCACTTTTTCCAAATCAGCCATCGAAATATTAAATAAATTTGCGTTCGGATCCTTGTAACATCCCCATGATTAATTGGAAGCATCCAGACACATCTTGACCAACTTTCGCTCATAACACTGATCCTTCATACATCCTTCTTATTACTCCCATCATTCTTTCCAATAATCTTTCATTCCATCCAGTAAACTCACCCTCACAAAGTAATCAAACGCAGATTTTAGATTTCAATGAAACAACAGATACAACTTCTCTCTGTTTATCTCCTGCTTTATTATGTAATTTAAAGTTAAAATATTATCCGCTGTTCCTCTTTCCAGTGTTGTTCATTTCTTCCTCCAATTTCTTCTTTATAACCCTACCCAAATATTCTGTATATACATTCGTATTAACTAGCTCTCTGTAATTTCTTCCATAACTCCTCTCACTATTTTATACACCGGAATAACTTCCCTGAGCTTCCATTTATACGGAATATCCTCTGTTTCCTTCCATACTGCGTTCACCCCTCTTGTCATCGCTTTTATCCCTTCTTCAATAATATACCTCTATACTTCTACAGATAACCCATCCGGTCCACATGCACTTTCATCTTTCGCCTTATCTGCTTCCGCCTTATCTTCTTTCGTCTTATCTAAATCCATAGCTTCTTCCGCCACTATCTCAGCATCATTATTTATCACCTTTATTCCTCTGACCCCATGCACTACTCCCTTCCACCACGTCTCCTAAGTCTATTCTACATTTTTCCCAATCTACCAAAGTGATATTGCATTCTTTGTTACACTTATCCGTTATACCTCCCTTACTGAAGAACTTCTTCTATATGTGCCCATTACCCTATATACTAGTGAACTCCTCCCTGAAAATTTATAGATAATTGTAATTTACTATTCACCAATAAAGCAGATTATGTACAGTTTGCTTATTTCTCAAAATTATAATGTGAGCATACTGTTACTGTTAAAATTACCATTACCAATTATTTAAAGTATTTATTAAAGCATGATTATACTGTCGTCAAACTACAGACGTCTAAACAGTTTTGAGAAATAGTATCGACTCCTTTCCTCACATAAAACTTTACAAAGGCGCCCAACGTTTTGTATATGCTGTGTGCATCATTGCAATGCATTTTAGCAAAAGGAATGTTTAGTCCACAAACAGACCACAAGAACGAAAACGATGCTCTCGCATCTAGAAGGAATATTTATTGCTTTAATAAGATTTTCTCGTCATGAGGTTTTAAGAACGCGAATACATTCTCTATGCCAACGCAATCCACATTAGCGAACCAACCAACTAACAAGCTTGGTCGTCGCCGTCGGACTAGGTTGCAAAGTGAACGGAAAAATATCTGTTTCACTTCGTGTCATCATAATTAGGGAAAATTATTTCCCCAACAAGCCAAGATTGGGGTTATTCCTTTTTTACGTTTCCCTTCTGCGGTAAATCATTGACAAGAAAATGAAGTTTAAAATATTTTAGTTACAATTTACAGTATATTAACTTTAAAACTGGATAAAAATCAGCGAATAAGCATCCAGAATTTTTGAGTGATTGTTTTAATCACCTTGGATTTCGGTGTTCTTGATTCTGAATTTCGGGGTACTAGGGTTTCTGATTTTGAATAATATTCGGCAGTTATGATGGATCTATTTTCTGAAAGGTAACCTATTTAGGTAAGAAAGGATCTATTTTCTGAATGGAAAGGAAATGTAAGAGCAGGTATCGTATTTTTTCAAAGAAGAGTGGTATTATCGTTGCCCCTCAGTGGTCACAAAATATGTGGCGTGTAGGGTTCGGGCAATAATATTATTATTAAACACACTCTTTTAGAGCTAGCCGAGGGGAAATAGGGAAGACTACAGAAGGAGCTAATCTGAAATAAATTAGTGTTCTTATACGGGCCGTGTGATGAGTTTAAATTATAGATTGATTACTTTATAGTTTCGTTGGCTCATGTTCGGGGCAATTAGTGAGTAGTACAATGAGAGTTATAAAAATTATTGTTAAAAAAATTGATTGATTGATTTAGGGTAATAAGAATTTAATTTTGGCTCGCTATTTATTTAGCAATTTGTCTTTAAATGTTTTTTTTTATTTCACCGAGGTCGCCATTCGCAGTCCACGATATCACACTACTGAATACTTCGTTCAAACAAGAAAATCCCAGTGTTAACACTTTTCTTTAGATCTAAATTTTATTCTTGCTGGCACATTTTATTTTTCTATCAACTCCCGTAGAAATTAATGGAATGGATATTTTTTATTGGATCTGCTTTTATCATAATTGAATTATATACATAAACTCACAAATCTACATATTTTGGTGCCCAAAGTGGGACATTGAAATTATTTGTAGTTATACTGGATGGTCCACGAGAAACGAATGGTTCTTTATTGGAATGGATAGTACTCGGTTAGTAGTCTGTGTAGGTGTCTGTCAGCTCTCTATACGATGTCATTTCGTATTCATCATGCCATTTAGTATCCATCATGATCCATTAGTATCTCTGGAGCATAGTGTATTTGCTGACGACACATTTGCTGACGATACGTTTATTAACAGTGAGAATCTTTAAGTATCACTTCAATGTAGAACAAATCCATCTAGTTCTTCTTGATCGGCAAGTGCACCGCAGAATATGGACGAGATTTTGCGAAGTGCTTAGACGGTACGCAAAGTTAGAGAAATTATAACAAATCTAAATGTGAACACATAGACACCATTTGATAATTTAATACGACTATGCTAATTGGGACTCCGTTGACATATTTTGCATCAAACAAAACTGGTAAGCACACTAAACGTAGCAAAGGGTATAAAGAACATTTAGGGCTTCTTGACCAGCACTACTTGGTACTCTGAAGTAAATGGTACTCTGAGGTAAATAATAAAGTGCCGGATTTTCTACAAGGAACCTCGTATGATTCGCATGTAAGCGCGTTTGATTTTAGGGCCGTCGAGGCTGGGAAAGCGCTAATATCGACAGATTTTGTCACCTGCTGCTGGTCGTCCGAGCGGCAGTCAGAGGCCACGCTAATCCCTACAAAATGCCTAACGCAGGTTTTCACCCTCAACACACGATTGACAGAAAAAGATAGTTCATCACAATGGGAACTCCACTCGTGCTACTCAGGAAAAACTTTGAACTTGAAGTAATAATGTTCGATATTCTCCTTTCTGTGATCATTGTTCAATCAGAGATCATTCTCCAAATCATCAGCCAATATATTCTGAGATTGGACCACACTAAAGCAACTGTTAAGACTATAGTAGGCAGGGTGTTGGCCTTGCACGCCATATTGCTATTTTAGAAATTAGTCAAAAAGAGAGTCAAGAGCGATCGTAGGCCATGTCAAATCGGACAACGGAGCTGTCTACGCCGTAGGCAAGTACTGTGAAAAGGTGAGGCAATAGCGGCCGTAGGCCGCGGCAACGCGGACTACCAAGCTGTGTAGGCAAGTGTGGGAACCATGAGATTAATAGATAGGTGATTTTTAGGTCACGCAAGTTTTATATAATGTACCCTAAACAACTATTGTGCAAATGTAAATTACCAGTTATAAGGTGACAGGTAAAAATTACCTTTTAATATAAGGTCAAAATTAAAAGGTTCAACATTTCTTTTATGCCAGATATAACAAAACGTTGGACTTCCAGTACATGAAAGATGCGATCACGTCCACGATTTTTTTTATATATTAACTTCATATTTACGGGCACAACGTAGACAATAATTTTTTTTAATGTCATAATAAATGCATTCAACTGGTTAAATTAAATAAATAATTTAATATTAATATTACATTTCACACTAGCTATTAAATCCGTGAAATCCAAAATAATAAAAACCAAATACCTCTGTTGGAAAATTCAGGGATTTATTTACAAGTTAAACTGCGATACTTGCTTGCAATTCTTCTTATATCGGGATGACCACAAGAAGTTTTATCATTTGAACAAGAGAACACGTTGCAGCAATTATACAAAATTGTAATAAATCAAATTTTGGCAACTATATATATAATTTTATTTATTGTGTTTATCGTATAATGTTTATTGTATAATTATATATTGTGTAATGTAATGTTTATTGTATAATTGTATTTAATAATCGCATTTATATTATGCGATGTAAGTTTAAAGGAAACTAATTAGGAAAACACAAATAACATAGCTGTAAGAGATAATCTGTTTGATATCTGTAATGTTTCTAATTATTTTGCTTATATTAGGGGCAAGTCTAAATCATTGCTGATGATATTAATTAATGGACACCGTATTCCAAAGCTACAATAGTTATTTAATAGTCTGAATCCAATAATAAATGCATTGAATTTGTTAAGCTATTTAAACAACTTAATATTAATACTGCATTTCAAACAAATAATGAAATATGTTCAATCCAAAATAATAAAGATCATATACCGCCCATTGGAAAATTCAGGGATTTAAAAGTTAAATTGTGATACTTGCAATTCTTCTTACATTGGTATGACCAATGACAGTTTTGACATTTGAATAAGAGAACAGCTTGTAGCAAATTTATAAAATAATGATAAGTCAGCTTTTAGCGACCAATTGTATTTAATTCTGTAATCGTATTTACGTTATGCGGTGTAAATAAGTTTAAAGCAAACAATTTAAAAAATTCAAATAACACATCCTTAAAAAATAATTTGATGCCTTAAATGTTTCTAACTATTTTAATTACATTAGGAGAAAGTCTTCGGTGCTGATACTAATTAATGAACACAGTATTCCAAATCTTCAATAGTCATTTCATCGCACTAGTTTTAGTAAGTTAATCATATTTAAATAATAATGCATTGAATTTGTTAACGTATTTAAACAACTTAATATTAATATTGCACTTCACACTAGTAATGAAATCGTAATAAAAATTGCGATACTTGCAATTTTTCTTATATCGGTATGACCAATAGCAGTTTTGATATTTGAACAATAGAACGCCTTGCAATTATACAAAATAGTGAGAAATTAACTTTTGGCAACCATATAATTGTATTAATTGCATTTAATTCTAGAATCGTATTTATTTCATGCGGTGTAAATAAATTTAAAGGACCTAATTAAAAAACCACAAATAATATAGCCTTAAAAAATAATTTCATGCCTGAAGTGTTTCTAATTGTTTGATTATATTAGGAGAAATTCTAAGTCCTTGGAGCTGATATTAATTAATGAACACACACAGTATTTCAAAGCTCCAATAGTTATTTCGTAGCAAGATTTTAAGTAATTCAATCATATTCAAATAATAAATGCATTCAATTTGTTAACTTATTTAAATAAATTAATATAAATATTGCATTTCACACTTGTAATGAGATCTGTACAATCCAGAATAATAAAAATCATATACCCCGTTGGCAAATTCTGGAATTAGAATTGAATTTGCGATACTTGCAATTCTTCTTATATCGGTATGAACAATAGATGTTTTGATATTAGAACAAAAGAACACCTTGCAGCAATTAAACAAAATATTGATACTTTTGGCACCCATATAATTCTATTTATCGTATTTAAGCGTATAATAGTATTTGCACACAGGTATTTAATTGTATAATTGAATTTAATGTATAATTGTAATTATTAATAAATTCCAATTCAATTTAAGCATACTCCATTGCTAAACAAATTTTTTGTTTATAAATTTTTTGATTAAACTGAAAATAATTTTGATCAAGGCAAAATTTAAAAATAGTAACAAGAAATTGAAGTTCCGAGTCAGAAATATGACACACTGAAGTATTTCCGTCATAATATATGGTGGTCGAAAAAACCGCCGAATAAAGAAAATAGAATCGCCGTTAGTAATGATAATTTTTCCAAGTAAGTATATTTTATTTCATTTTTTTAGGTAAATCGTTATATTTTGTCAAGCATTCTCGAAATAATCTATAGGCACTTATTGATGCAACACCCTATATTTATGTAAGTAACTATCTGCACATTTAAACGAGATGGCTCTCACAAATATATTTATTAGTTTAATATTTTCTAAGCCTAAAACATTTTATACAACGTCATTAATAATCTACAAAGATCTTCCATATACACTGTTAAATATTTAATATAGATGGGACAGCATAGTTATTTGCAATTAAAATCTAGTTTCCTCATATTGATTTTTAAATACGCGAAACGAAATCATATAAGGATTTCCTCTATATATTCGTAGTGTAAATGTGTGGTCATATATGTATGCTGAGCCCTGACTGTATGAATCTCATGCACGCCAAAAGTTTTGTTCATAATGCGGATGAAAGATTCTATTAAATCTCAAGGAAAGTAGATCCGAAGTAGGACTTAGCTAAGCCTTGCATTTAACTAATGTATAAAGCAATTTGTACTTAGAAATGTTGCACGAGAAGCAGTTTATTGTTTAATATTCATCGGAAAATTAGATCGTGTTTAGCTCGTGCAGATTTCCTTAAGCCGAGGTAAACAATATGTTATTCAACTATGATTTTTTGACTTTCGGTAGGAATGCTGTAAGAGATCTCTAGCACAATTATTGTGCTATCATACAACATACCTGTAAATAGGAGCTTTCAAAATTAAAGTATGGTAATGGTCATACTGCTTCCGGCGTAATTACAAATGGAGCACTAGGAGACGTTACATTTTAAGGTCCGTGTGTCCATGGAAGAATTGGTTGAGCACTTGTAGAGGGTTTGGGCAAAATTTGCTGAATTCTAACCTGATGTCACATCTGGGTGATATAATCAAAGTTTCCGTACTTAGAAAAATATTTCTGTTCAGTCTCTGGGACTAGTAAACGTTGTCTACGTTGCTTTTGATAAAGCTAGTAGCTTTTGATAAAGCTAGTCTTAAATTCTTTTCATATTCTTTCATAACCTCTTTTCAGATTCTTTTCATAAACTTCCGAAACCATTCTTCGTCAGTCATCTCGTTGTCATCCCAAGTTCGAAGTTGTGATAAGTTATACTTGATGATTAGATCGTATGCGAATTTTCTTACGTCCTGCTCAGATATGCCGAAACATATATTTGCACATTGAATCAAATATTTAGAAAGCTCTCGCTCTTGGTCTTCATTAAAAACGCGGTTGTGTGTCATAAATGCCATGTCTTGATTTTCTTCGTCGCCGGATGCATCTCGCTTTCGTATATATCTTAGAACCGAGAAGTGATTCACTCCATGCTTCTCTGCCGCATTTCGCAAAGAATGTCTTGCTTTTATCTCCTCATAGGCGTCTTTGTATCTCGATAAATCAAACTGCACCCTCGAACTCTTTCTTACACATACCTTCGGCATCTAGAAACGAAAATTACATAAATATATTGTTTCAACCATACCCCATCACCGCAGTTGAGTGCAAAATAGTTTCTATGAACGGTGATAATAATTTCATTTTTAAACTAATCACGCTCATCATATTCTAGAGCTAGTTCAAAACGGGAAGAGCTACAACGTAGAAACCAAACTATGGTATAATATTTTTCTGTTTATTCTTCTTGTACCACCGAACGATAGTGTTAGAGGTTGATAGATATTAAAGTAGATATATAGAAGAAAGATAGAAAGCAATTGTCGTGACGCCTTAATCCTAATGTATTTTCATACTGATATGCTTGTAACAGTCAGTTGTGTGTTGTTAAACCTTTTCTAAGGGTTTCTCTCCCGTTCATCTGTACAATTTACCGTTCTTCAGCTTTTGAAAGCCCCATACAAGCTTCATTATAAACAGAAAAATATAACCAATACTCTTACCTTAATAAAAACTATACTATAATAATTACAAAAATACTTACTTTCGCTTATTGAAACACATACACCCTCCTATAAACATCTATTGCTCTTTGTGAGCGACGCAATACTGAACTGCCTGTTCGAGATTGCTGTCCGCTTCATTCGTCCCTCTCACACATCACCTTACCGCATACGACTAGAGAGATATTAATTCGGTTTCAACCGTAACCAGTCTACCATATTGTCCTTCATTCTCAACACCTGGAATTTTATTTTTTAAATGAAAAAATTAGGACCGATTAAGAGCACACTCTTAAGAAAACTGGCACCCGAGCCACCTCATTTGAATAGACTTACGAATAAATGGAATATTGTCATGGTGCAATTTGGGTTCTAGCTCATTTCCTTTCCGTAACTAGCAAAAGAGAAATCTCTAAATTGGGGTAACGTGGCTATTCCTTTGCTTCGGAATCTTTTTAGTACAACATCTAACTTCCAATGCAATATACTAATGTTAGAATAGTTTCCACTGAAAAATCTAATTTACCCCTGAATTTTTTATACTGTTACAGAAGACCTATAAAATAAATAAAACAGAAGACATTGGAATTGCTAATGTTGCGCATATTTTCTGATTTAAACTGGCTTTATCCAACATATATTATAAAATTAATTTACGTGCATTATGATAAATAACATTCACATAAATAATGAATTTAAATAATATTTGAAGACAACAATTATCGTGCTAATGGAATAGTAAAATTCCTTGAACTAATTCTACAATTATTTATGAGTTATTTTATGAACCTGCAGTTTTTGAGTTAATATATCCTGTATCAAAATTACATAAAATCAACACTGTAGATATTTGCCTCAATGATTCAACTAAATTATTTGTTACAGAAAAGTATAGTTCAATACATTTAATTCCATAAAACAATACTGCAGTTTAATTATTATTTAATTTATTTTTATTCCACAAATATACTGAGAATTATTTTAATTAGAGGAAAACAGAGAGCCTCAGATACAGCTCACAGTGTATAAAAACAGCGAAAAGAGCAGCTGTTCATTTGAGGTGATGAATACGACAAGAATAATACAGATTCCTACATTCTCGTCTAGATATTGTATCGTAAATTCGTCACTAGATGGTGCTGGGTGGTTGCATTCAGAAATAATGCGTGCATATATGTGGCACCCGTTTTTTATATATGCAAATAGTGGTAGTATTAATAAAAAAATAAATAAATACATTTTTTTAAAGCTATCTTTAGTATTGTTCGTAAAATATTTTTTAAGCTAGAAGCGTTTGCTCTGCATGCTGGAGACTCTTTCGAAGGCTTGTTGGGTGCCTCAGGAACCTTCGAAGATTGCACTGAGGATTCTTTTGGGAGCCTTCCGCCAAAAATGTATGATACGGTGGTGATTGTCTTTAAAGTTATGATGCTAACAAGGCAATCGGCAAAATAATGCATGGATGTGTCTTTAAAACATAGAGATGACATTGAAAATTTAACGTAACCCTACCCTTACCCCTCTGCACTCTCACCCACTCCGTCTAGCAATGTGACCCTTCTCTGTCTGTGAATTCTCACCCTGTCTGGCTCTGTGCTACCTCCTCTGCGAGACCTAACATATCCCTTCACCCACATCTGTCCCCAGCATCCCTATCTGCCTAAAATGATATGTCTTTACCAGAATATTAATAAATATCAAATGAATTTAATTAAATTTTTATTAAACGCCAAAATATCTAATGCATCGAGCGAATGAAATAATATTTTTATTAAACGAGTGAAAAATTATCTCTTTGTACTTCTATATACAATTGATCATTTTTATATCAGAATTTTATACAAAACGATGTTATTATAATTATTCGAATCTTAAAGAAAAATAGATATTCCAATGAAATAAATTATTAGTTTCAGAGATTATATATAAGAAAAATTTGTATTAGTCTTGAGCAGATGATAGACGAAACATATGGAGCAAAGAGATCTGTAGAACAGATGCTCTTCAACGGATGATAGATGAAACTTAAAATCAGAGCATGTGAGGTGTGTTGATTTCCAGCGCACCTCGCAAAAATGGAATAATAATAAAGTCAAAAATAGACTAGACCGAGGAGACTGAGAACCCTTACGCTGCAAGGTGTCATCTATAATAGGAAATATAAGGAAACATGGGTAAAGTCAGATAATATAGGATCCATCTCCACAACAAATAAATTCAAAGAACGTGCAGCAAGCCAGAGATGTTTCGCCCTTGTCTTGTAAATATTGGAAAGTCTTGGAACGTATAATAATAATGCTCAGCAATGTAATTGATTAAAAAAATTTTCAATGAAACACATTGATAAAACATATTTTTTATTAAATATTAGTACTGACAATATCATCATATAATTTTTTTACATTTTGTAATGTACAAATATAAGCAAAATCGACATCATTTTCATGATGTAAACACAATGGTGAAAGTGATTTAACCAATCGCGAGCAGTCAGTATATTTCTCCAAATTTACAACTCGAATATCCCTTCCAAACATTTCTTTCTTACAGTCCAGCAGCGTTTGCAGATATCGCTCTATTTGAGAGGCTTTAACATAAATTACAGTAAAGTTTTCATCTGCAATATGGTCCAATAATAAATGATTCAGAATGTCCAATACATCTATTTTTCCCCTTGAATATCGTATTTTGAAATGGTCCTGTTACAATTAGCTTGCCTATTTTTTCAAATCATTTATCAGATACCGCCATGGGATAGTTGGTATCAGTCCATAGAGTCTAAAAGTCGATTTATTTGGATTCAGAAAAATTAACATCTGCTCTTTTCGCTTTATTTATACACTGAGCTGTATCTAAAGCTCTGTGTTTTCTACTACTATTTTATAATTTTTTTAATCACGACTAATTAAGTGAATTAATTATAATTTAAATTTATTACTTGAGCATACATTTTATCAATAGATTTTACTCAAATAATCACTAAGCTAGTAATTTTGTCATTACTTATCTCACTTCCGACTACCTAGCGATATTTGCACACAGAAATACTTTTTCCGTATTAATTTTATGCGACGGTAATCTAGCAATTAAAGTGGCGATATGTTTTTACTTATAAAATTGCGTACAAGAAAATGACTTCATTTTTTACACGCGATAATATCATAATTTGTGGTCGTGATACTCTACAAATTTAATATGAAGTATTTCTCTCATACGATTATAGGTTATGTTGAAATTATTTTTGGTGTTAATATGACCGGAATATATACTGAAATTATTGAGATCATGCGATACAGAACAGGATTTAGTTTTAAATAATTAGAAGAAAACATAAATTATCTCGGGTAAAACATATCGGAAGATTTTAATAATCCAGACGATCTGTCATTGAGTGAAAAAAATAAATTAATAGAATTACTTAAAAAATATGTGTTTCCGACAACTTAAGAAAATATCGGCAAAACAGACCTGGTAAAACGTGAAATCATCCTACAAATCCAATTTGCGCTCGGCGAGATCGAGTTAGTCGGAAGAAAAAGAAATCATACAGGAACAGATATGTTGAAGAACAACGTTATCCAAAAGAGTTCCAATCCTTGGGCAAGCCCCGTAGTTCTTGTAGGGAAACGAAACGGATTATCGAGATTGTGCATGGATTGTCGCCGTCAACAAACTAGCCTTTGCCTTTTCTTAATGATATACTAAGTTGTGGACTCAACGAATTTTAGATGACTCGATCAGATAATACCGTTCGAGGGAAAGTGTATGTTCCCCGTAAGTTATTTGACATTTGTCCATATAACCAAATAGTCAGCATTTGAGTGCACAACTAAATAATCGTGCACTTTGATTATTTCTTCTTATTGCGGCCATTTGTCGTTCATGGGCGGTTCATAACAGTACATTTATTTATTGTGATATATATTTGGTACGCGATGTACCACGGAATTATTTGAAAAATACTTGTTCCGATTTGGAACCTATAAATATCAAGTTCATGAATTAATTTTTATATACTTGTTTTTTCGTCATCTTTATTTCGATAGTTCATTGAAAACTAACTTCATAATAAATAGAAAAAAAATATTTACACTTCGAAAGCATTAACACTTCAAGAACGCAGCAAAAAAGTATTCAATTATGAAATGTAGGTAGCAGCAAGCAGTCAAATAGACATTTCGATATAGCTTGCATAGCCAACCCTTCTTTATACGCAACAGCCGCCCGCCAGGAGACGATGGCATTCCAGTTGAGCTCTTAAAGTATGGTGGGAAGTAGGTGAGAATACTCGCAAGATACTCGCCAGGAGGCTGGAGACATATACGGGAAAGGAATTACCAGTGTGGCTTTCGGCGCAACAGGTTAACCTTGGACCACATCCTGTAATTGCAGGTGATTCTAAAGAAGTGCTACCACCATAATGCTAGAGTGCATCAACTCTACATTGACTGCAAAGAGGCATATGATCCAAGCCAGGTCGGCCAGGTGACAGGAGGTCTAAGCTGCAAGTTATATTGGAAGAAATGAAAGTGCCAAAGAAGCTGAACAGTACGTTGCACTAGGTCCAGACTCAAGATCCAGGGACAGTTAACAAGAGAATCTGAGGTGCCAAGAGGGCTGCGACAAGGAGGTGCACTTTCGTTGACCCCTTCCAATCTCTGCCTGGAGCATGCCATGCGCAGGATCCCGCTCAACCCACGAGGATCTATCTACACCTGACCCTTCAGTACATGGCCTTCGCAGGTGACGGTGTCCTTCTTGGTAGAAGCCCAATAGTATTGACAAAGGCGCTACAGCATATGTGTGAAGGCGGGAGGCGAGAAATGGGAAGCTTCTAAGCAGTGAGTCACTTGGAATGCGAAGAAAGAAGGAAGGTACGAGAGAGTTCGAGAAAGTTGCAGAATCTGCTCCGGGTGTGGTAAAAAAAGGTGCTGCGAAAGATCCTCAAAGCAATGTATGAAGATGGCGAGTAGCGCATTCAAACCAATCAAGAGGTATATCAACTCTACAGTGATATTGACCTGGTTGCTGATGTGGAGAAGAAACGGCTGCGGTACCTGGGCGATGTTATAAGAACGGAGGGAGATATAATCCCCAAGAAGACTCACGACCTACAACCGAAGGGCAGAAGGAAGCCAGGAAGACCAAGGAAGAGGTGGATTGATGACGTCAGAGAGGATGTACAAGCGCTGGGGATCCGGAGTTGGAGGAGATGCGCTGCAAGCAAGGAAGAAAGGACGGCTACTGTAGGGGAGGCCAGGGTTCTACATGGACTATAGCGCCAGGAGAGTGAGTGAGTATGCATAACCAACATACTTATTCCCTTTGCACATGACATGTACTACACAACGCAATAGCAGAGGCGGATTTCAAAATATGCAGTTGTTTGATTAATTCTTAATTGTGGGTCCAGAGAATTCCAGTGGAAAATATGTATAAACAAACGACTACTGTACAGGATAAGCGGATGGGATATACTACATCCTTTGACATACCCTTTGACCGGCACCCTGTATTACGCGTCGGATGCAAAGCTATGATGATTTCGATTTCAATAAATATTCGATTTCGATTCCAATTTCTTGGTTAAGTTAACAACGCAAAAATATTCAGCAAAATTAAATGACTACATCAGACTAACTAAATGAAAGTAAATTAGTGAGCTACTCCGCCATGATTAATAAAAATTTAAGTACACCATTCCACTAGCACAAGCTAATGACTTGGAATTATCGAGAAAAGTGACACCAACACCACACTCAAATCAAATCGTCAAATATTGCCTTTTCTGTCTTTCAAGGTGTTGCCAATATTTCTACCAATTTTACTAATGTCGAATCCCACTCATGGTAGCTATCGCAGAACTTAACCCAATTAATGATTCTCTAATTTAAACTTTCACTTGACACACCTTCCAAATTACCCCACAATTCCCAAACCCGCAAAAATTAATTCCAAAATCTATAAAAATCTTTCTAAAATAATAGCAATAGATTAACTCAACTCACCAATAGAGGGGCCCGTCGCTATGCTAACAGCTGATGTTCCCATTCACATGTAAATAACAAATCGGCAATAACATTACCTATAAAATATTTCTTCTTCTTCAGCCTTTATGTTTTCCACTGCTGGGTGGAGTCCTCCCCCATTGATCCCCACTTCTCCCGGTCCTTTGACTCTTGCTGCCATGTCGTGTCTGCCGTTCTTTTGAGATCGTTGGTTCATCTTTCTGGTGGACATCCCACTTCTCGTTTCTTTGGATAATGCTTTTGGTCCATCGATCATCGGTCTTCCATTTTAGCGCCGCTATTCGTTCCATGACATCGGTGACTTTCGTTTTCTGTCTCATTCACTCATTTGTCATTTTGTCTCGGGGTGAGATTCCTAGCATTGCCCTTACTTCGGCCGTCTCAATTCCATTTTAGCGACGCTATTCGTTCCATGACATCTGTGACTTTCGTTTGCTGTCGGATTCACTCAATTGTCATTTTGTCTCTGGCTGAGATTCCTAGCATTGCCCTTTCTTCGGCCGTTTGATTGTCGAGACCGAGCTTCATGTCATGGCCGAGGTACATGTACGAGCTTACGATTTCGACTTCCTCGTCTCCTATTTTGATAGCTCTGGCGTCATAGATGTTCGCTATGATTTTCGTTTTGGACATGTTCATCTTCAAGGCAATTTTCTGCGTTACCTCGTTGAGCTGCTTGAACATCGGTTCAATCCGTTCCAGAGACGTTGATATCAGGACAATGTCGTCAGCAAATCGAAGGTGACTCAGAAACTTTCCATTTACGTTGATTCCCATTTGACTCCCATCAAGTTTTATGAAGACAGTTTCCAGAGATGACGTGAACAGTTTCAGTGAAATGGCATTGCCTTGACGGACTCCTCTTCCAATTCGAAATTTATCGGTGGTTCTGTGAAGTTCCATACATGACGTTGCATGCTCTAGAAATATTTGATCATGCCCGTATATCTCAAATCGATCCGACATTCGTCCAAGGAGTCAAATTGACCATAACTCGACCGAATCAAAAGTCTATGAAGCACAATGCAATGTCAATTTTGTATTCGTTGCACTTCTCGACTAGACTCCTCATCACCTGCAAATGGTCATTTGTGCTGAAACCAGATCGAAATCCGGCTTGTTCTTTCGGCTGATAAAAGTCTAGCTCCTTCGTGATCCTTTTCGTTATCACCTTCATAAACAGCTTGTACAAGTGCGAGAGCAAACTGATGGGCCTGTAATTTTCCAGTTTCGTAATGTCTCCCTTTTTGTGCAGCACAGTGATAACTGCGTTTTTCCATGATTCCGGTACTTTCTCTTTTTCGAGACACTTGCTAAATAGAACAGTTACCATTTAAAGCAGTACGGGTCCACCTTCTTTGATGGCTTCGATCGTAATGTCATCGCCAACTGGAACTTTCTTGTTTTTCAATTCGTCTAACGAAGCCTGTACTTTGTCGATCGTTATGTCTGGCAATTCTTCGGATCTGACGTTCATTTTCATCGATCGTTGTTTTTGCAGGTGATTTAGGCCGAACCAACGTAAATAAGTCCTCATAGACCTCTCGCGCGATATTCAATATCTTGTTCCGATCTGTCTGTAATATTAACCTACTTAAAATTTCTTATTCAAAATTTCACGGATATTTATATTCAAATTCCTGGACTGAAATTTACTCAATTATTGAAATCAATTTACAGCATAATAGAACTTCATTGGTAATTCTCTTCAGCTGACATTCACCAAATACTATTGTAAACTACAGCTTCGAATTTTTACTAATGTAGACGACCATAACGGAAAAATTGTGAGCTCTTCCAAGGTAAGGATTTTACTAAAGAGTTTCAGTATTGTACAATTTGATAGTCAACAATTCATTCGTCATTTACTAGGAACAGTTAATGCAAATCGGAACTCCCAACGCGCACACTCATATATAATTTTCAGTTCAATAGTTCGAAATTGAGCTAACAGTAATTAGCCTTTAATTAATTTCACTCAATTAAATGCTACGCAAGCTGAACCTCGTCAGAAAAGTTAAAACCACTATTAGCAACGTAATTACATGAACGATAATAAACCCCTTTTCACAACAGACTATTTTAGTTTGTCAATAACTAAAGCGATGTAATCTCAAGATCGCATTAAGCGAATACGACAATACGCCACCCTTAAAGCACTTACGGAACATTTTACTGGCCATTTGACACCAAAAAACCTAAACAAAATTTATCTAACCCACATGTAATTCTATTTGTAACCTACTCTAGACACTGGAAGGACAAAATTAATAGTATTTGTTTTTAACAGCAGGAAAAATATTTACTGCCTGTCACAAGACTTGTACTGTAAACTGTGAATGATGTTTTATTTCATAAGCGTTCTGAGGCTTTCAGAACACCAACTGCTAGTTTACTTACGTCCTTAACTGCTCGTGTCTTCAGCGAGTACAGTAAGGACCGTGGAATGAATAACAGTTCCCACTTGTAGTCTCACATTAAACTGACATGACGGCCGCGATTTATATTTCCGGAAATTTATTTATATCCTACAACAGCATACCCGCCATTTGTGCCAACGCTAGTCACAGGGAACGGACAACGGTATTTTACTGCGGTATTTTTATGGAAAGGAACAGTTTATTGCGTTCCCCGCGTGGAACACCAGACTTCCTATTACTAAGCCTAAGGTTGTCTGAGACTTTTATTTGAATTATTATATATTAGATGGAGCTACACGTTTTTGTTTTTATTTGTGTAAGT
>WYDF02255956.1:0-19931 GCA_009867245.2 Adranes taylori
ATATCGTGTTCCTCGTCGTTTCTCCAATATGGAATTAATATAAGGCAGCGGAGGAGCGTCCCCTGAATTCACTCGTTTGAATTCAATGTAAAAACGAAATTCCTGATTTTTCTTCCTGACGACAATTGGTGAACTTGATCTTGATTCTGATCGATTGGTGGACTCCATCGACTCGTAGACCGTTCAATGATGCCATTTCTGAGCATGTCATCTACTTCTTGATTTAAAATCTTCTGTTTTTACGGATTGTGTGGACGATTTTGCTGTTTGATTGGTTCTGCATCCTTCATTGTAATCAAATCGGTTAGATCAGGCCGGTGGTCTTGACGTAGGGCTTGATTTAAAAATATTGTTATTGATCGGTGTTTAATTCTGGAGCAATGTTTACCGTCGGTTTCACATTTTTCGCATTTTGCTCATTAGACGGCTTTTAATTAGTAAATTCCGTCATTCCTAATTGCGTTCTCCTAAATTTTTTGTCGCCGAAACTGTTGTTGGTTTTGTTTATTATTAAATCTGGGCTGGTTCTGGCTTTGACTATTTTATTATGAGGAAAATTACGCTGTGCGTTAGGATAATTAAAATTGTTTCTTTGTTGATTAGAATTATTTCTAAATGGATTGTTATTAAAAATTTTAATAGATAAAACTGGCCATATCATTATTCGACCTCTATAATTATTCGAACCCTTATTATTTCTAAAATTGTTCGGAGGAAATGGTTTTGAGTCTACTGTATTAAATGGATTATTATTTTTAAAATAATTTTGTAGATGGAAAATTTTGTAGAAACCTCATTTGTTTCTTCCCATGTTGAAAGTTTTCTTCCTCAAGAATGGAAAACATAGCTTGTTTAAGATGATGTGGTTTTTGCCTTCGAATTGCTAAAATTACTGATAGGGTAACCAGGGAAGGAATGTATGAAGCACTATTTTATCATAGATACCTATTTTAACATTAGAAACTGACTCAACTGCAATTCCTAGCAGAAGTTTTGTTTGAAAAAAAACTTCTATAGTCTTCTATTTTCATGCCATATTGATATGCACTTTCCTTAGGGTCCTGTCTTAAAAGCATTGTAAACATTAACTAAAAGCATAAAGCCCCTAATTAAAGAATCTTCGCCTCTGTGATTTTACGAAATACTGATTTAACAATTGTTTGATTTTGAATCAACTCGTGACCTCCTCCCTCGAGCCGATTAAACTTTGAGCCCTACCTGTTAATTTGCTAATTACGGGGGTGGTTTGACATAAATCTAGCGATAAATGGCATTACGTGACAACGAACACGTAATGCCGTGACTATACGTGACTACGACGTGACAACGATAAATTTGAAACAGAAAGGACAATTAGTTTGGTTTTTACAGCCGTCGCAAACAAACAATTTCTGTGTTTTGTGAAAAATGGAAAAGTCGAATATCGTTTAGTGATTACGTTCCTTCGCAAGAAAGGGAAAAACAATGCAAAAATTAAAACCGAACTGGATGTTGTTTACAGCAAGTTTGCACCGCCTCTAGGAAAAGTTAAATTTTGAAAAGCTGAATTTGTTCGTGGGCGTATATGTGTTTTTGATGATGATCACCCAGGGGCCTCAAATAACGCCACTACACCAGATGTCCATGATATGATTATGGCAAACCTCGTCGAATCAAAATCCCTGAGCTAGCAGAGGCTGCAATCATATCAATTCAGCGTGTAGACGCTATCATACACAAACATTTGAATATGACAAAGCTATCCTTTGATGGGTGCGGCGTTTACTCACTATCGACCAAAAATGCACACGTGTGACCGATTCGGAGAAGTTTTTACCAAGATAAAACGTGATCCGAAGGATTTTTTAATCGCTACGACACTGTTGATGAAACGTGGGTCCACTACTACACGCCGGAGGAGAAGTAACAGTCAAAGCGGTGGAGAAAGATCGGCGAAGGCCCTCCAAATAAGGCAAAGACAACCCAATCGGCCGGTAACATGATGGCGACTATTTTTTGGGATGACAAAGGTATTATTATTATTAATCATTTGACAAAGGGTAATACCATAACTGGGGCGTTTACTACAAGGGCGATTACTACGCAGCATTATTAGACCGTTTCAACGCCGAATTGAAGAAAAAAACGCCCTGGTTTGGCTCGCAAAACATTCTATTCCATCATAACAACGCACCCGCTTACAGAGCGGCTGTTGTGCCGTCAAAAGTGAACCAAAGGCTACGAATTTAATGTACACCCACCGTATTCACAAGATCTAGCCTATTGCGACTTCTTCCTGTTCCCCAAGCTAAAAACAGTGGCTTGGAGGAAGCCGTTTTGCAACAAACGAAGAAGTGATGACCGAAACTTCCCACTATTTTGAAGAGCTCGAGCAAAATTATTTTTCGGAAGGGATGAAGATGTTGGAAAGTCGGCTTGAAAAGTGTATTGCCTTAAAAGGGGAACAGTTGAAAAATGAATGATTAAAAACGAAAATCTTGCGTTTTCTTACTTAGGCTAATTATTAAATTTTCACAAGTTGCTATGAATAATGGAAGCAAAGATTGAGTACCGTCGAACGTAGGAAATGCATTTACATGAAGATTTTAAATATTGTCAAATTGGACATCTTAGATTTAAAAAATTTAAATTAATATTCTGTTTACTATCATTTCGATCACAATTATTATGATTATTACTAGTATTTTGATTTTCACTGCTTTAATAACTAACGGTAGGAAAATCAAATGATTGACTTTAAATTTAGGGAATAGTATTTTAATATACTTAGAATCATTCAATAACTTTATGAGATAATCTTTGTTACTTAAATTACCAATTTCTGGTTTGAAATCAGGTTCAGCATCGGATATAAAAAATTAATAAGGAAATATAATAATAAAAGGAGGTAAAAATGTATTAAAACCTTTTCTTACATAAATATACTGCAAACGAGAAATGATATTAAATTTTCTTAAATCTTCGATCAAAATCGAAGTTTGATTTTGATTATTTTGTCCAGCTTCCGTCTAATTTAGAATCACATCGCTCGTCGCCAAATATACTTTATGGCCGTGTGGTTGAGTTTTAAAAAACTTTATTTATATTAGAAATATATTAAAAATTACACGAAACTAATTAAGAAATTAAGATAAATATTACCTACGCAATTTCAAATCCCATTTTAATTAACGGATGTATAGCTTATTGCTGGTAATAAATGATGTACGGTATTACACCATAACTAGCAATTATTTTCATTGGTTCTATCTAAGAATGTATAAACTAACGCTAGGAAAATTAAATAATTGACGGACCTTAAGTTTATGGGATAATATTCTTAAAATTATTAATAATTCTACGAGAGAATTTTTTGTCACTTAAATTGCGAAATTCTGGTTTGAAATCCGATTCAGAATCGGATATAAATAAATTGTTATAATCTCGGATTCCACTAATTTAAATTTTCTTAAATCTTTGATTTTGATAGTTTTTATTGGTTAACGATCAAAATCGAATTTGATTTTGATAATTTTGTCCAGTTTCAGCCTAATTTTGAATCACATCGCTCGTCGCCAAATATATTTCATTGCAGTGTGGTTGGGGTTTTAAAAAACTTTATTTACATGAAGTATATTAAAAATTTAAAGATTTAGAATGTTTGAATGTAATTTATTAATTAAAACAATGAATTATACTAACATTAATTATTTAAATTCTACTTCTAATACAACAACTATACTGATTTTCTAATATACAAAGTTACACATAGAAAATGCAGTTTTAGCGTTAAGGTTGATTTTATGTTTCCAAATAAGCTTGCAAAATCGCATAGTTTGCTAGAGTTATATTCAATGTACTGTTTATTCTTAATATCATATATTTCCTGCAAACATTTTCCTGCTTGTTCCTGCATCGTGTAATTTTATTTTACGAATTAAATGTGGTTATGCATTTCGTCTATGAATAATTTAGTGTAATGCATATAATTGTCCTTGTTTAGACAATTATTTTCAACTGGATTCCCTGGTGAAAATCCGAGCATAAATGGAATCATACATATATGAGTAATTAGATTTATTTTGCATAATTGCATAACAAAATGTGATTACGGTTGTTTATTTTGCATTGTATTATTGTCTCATTTTTGATATGTTAAAAATACAATTTTGTATTGCGGAATTGCATTCGAATTCCAAATTTTATTGATCAATGCAAGTTGTAGGCACTATCTAGAGTTTGGTATACCAAAAGTTGAATATACCTTTTGGAGTTCAGTGGTTTCATCATAACAACACATTCTAATTTGTAAATTCGCTCGAAAAAAAAACTGATATATAGAGACACTAAACTGAGTCTCTAAACTGATATATAGAAACATTTTTCAGGACGTGAAAGATCCGAAGTCTCTTTAGCAAAGCTCTCTGATCTCTTTTTGAATTTCAGGCGATGTATACGTAGCCCAACCATATTTGCGTGCCCTTTGAACTAAGAAGGTGCCCTTTGAGACATTGATCAGCAGAGCGGACTCGAAAACAAAGAAAAGCCTAATATCATCATTATCTTCGGGTTTCGATAATCCTATATGATGTTGATCCTAGTACCCTTTAATGAAATTGACTGCCGTCCATATAACAAAACAGTTGTGACAGACCCCCTTATTGGTGTTACTGTTTTCGAGTGACTACAACTAAATGTGATGCGCACTTGTTAGAAATATACACTCTAGTAGGATATGGGAAGTAGGGTGACGTAGAGGTAGGAAGAGAAATAAAGCTATTCAACATACATGCAATTCAGTCAAGCAGTATATGGCATAGAAAATCTCTCACCAAGTATGTTATTTTCTCTCCGAATATTGCTTTGTCCATTGTTTTGGCCAAGCCAAACTTGGCTGGCTTGGCTTGGGTTGGATTGGCTACTCTGCTGCTGGACGTTTTTCTTTGACTTTGAAAATACTTTTGGTATTTACTCTGCACGTTAGAGAATATTTAAAAGACCGATAGAAATGTATTTTAACTACATTAGATTCTATTGTCAAAGCAATAGTTTGTCTATATAATTATATAATAAATAGAGAAAGAAATATGGAATATATAGAGTGAAAATATTGTCTTCCAAACTTTGTCAACAATGTGTTACCAAATGGTATACTGGAACCAGTACATTCAGCCACAATGTTGCTAGTATTCAGCGCACGTTTATGGGTTACTTTAATAATACAAATGTGTTACATTTTCAAGAAGTTTACGCAGATTTTGTATAAACTTTAGTACTAGATTATGTATTCTTGATTCTTATATCACTTTTTTATTGTGCTATTTTATCATAATCTACATTTATTCATCTATTACAATAAATATAAGTTGAAATAAAAATATTTTATAAAACTAGTAATAAAATCCAAAATCCTATTACATGCTATTATATGTGATCTATATTTATTTATTCTACACATTTAATACAAGAAAAATACTAAAAACAGAAGAAAATGTGATTACAATCAATTATAATCATTACTCTATGTTACATTCTTTCATAGCTTCTGATGTCTTTTGGAGAAATATACTTTCCAGTTGACTCCGTTTTCTTTAAGGCAATTTGGGCAAATATTCTGCAAGGCGAACACAAAAATTACCGTCCCCGTCAAATTCATCTTTTTTAACCATTTCCTCCAATTTATTTAGTTTGCAACTAGACATATGGTCACGCTAACAGAATACGCATTTTGTTTATGGTCAGATGTATTGAATTTAAAATTCGTTCGCAACATGAGAGATCCTACTATTTTAATTTCCTTTAAACGTGGATCATCGCATTGACATCAAAAAAATATTTAATTCTAACAAATGGTTTGGACGTATGGGTTGTACTGGATAAGATAATCATAGCATATTAGGTCATGCATATTCTCTTCCTGATAAAAATAGTGGTCGTAAAATGACGGAAATACTGTCAAGACACGTAATATGTCGGAAATGCTATATCACTGTTAAGATTGGGACCAGTGATATTTGCATATAGCTAATTCGTCGACAGTGAATTTATTGGCTGTGCTTGTACACAAAATTAGTCACGCGCTTGGAGCATGACATAATTCTGAAAGAAGTTCAATTATGCATCCTTATTACCATACATCGTTATATGAAGACGATGTCGAGGCTATTCAAAATTTGTATGGTGCGAATCCAAATAGAAATAGAAGACCGATTTTTATGAGACCTACTACGAAAACACCTGATCACCTGAAGCCCAGGTATTTTTTTTCTTTACATAATCAGTTTTTCTGAAGTTGTTTAACCATCAACTGCCAACCACGAGCACGACCACGGGACGCAATATTGATATGTGTATGGAAAGCACATTGCGCGGCAATGATTGAGCGACCGTTAGAAAAGTGTGCTTCGACAGTGAACGAGCACCCCACGTTCGTCCATTCCATAAAATGCTGACTAAATTATGTGGAACTATAACTTTCTTCCCCGCACTCTAGAATGCGCTGAATCCCACTCTCCTCGGAACAACCGTCGCTTTAGGGCACCCAATTCAAATAAGCAAGTTGCTCTGCCCCACCTTTCATATTCCGCTGAAAATAAACAATACATGATGATATTAAATGTCAATGCACAAATTATCTACCTTTCAGGTAAGTATAGATATTTTTAGATGCTGATGGCTTACCATTGAAGTGGTCCTTCGAACAGATCGGTGGAAGCAAAGCTTCCAAATCAGCCAAGTACGCAGGAGATACGATTAACCCTTCACTTTAAAAGACACATTTCGGTTCTTTTGAGCACGCTAAAAAGGCACTAATTGAAGAAGTTTAAGATAAGGCATATTTTATGTATTTAGTAGCCGTGACAGATACAATGGACACTTTGAAAAAAAGATCAAAATAATACAATTCATATAACTGAAGTTATAAATGCCCTGATGCTGAATTTATAAATGCCCCTAATATTATACCCTGAAATTTTCCAGAGCTTAAATCTAATTGTTTCAAACATATCTAATTACAGCAAAGGTTTTATTAGAATTGTTGACAGTACTACTATAGAACAATATTCAACTCAATCATCAATAAATTGGTTTGTGGAACGGGGAGCAAGTGCGGGGACATATTTCAGACTTATAAATGTTGAATTGGTAACCTACCTCTTAATCCGCATTTGTTATAATATGACGACACCATCATAGTTTTAAAATGTCTACATCAATATTTTATATAAAAAAAGCAATCATTCCAGCGCCACTGTAAGAGATGACATTTATTATTCCGCAAGTCTCAAAACGGGATACAATAAATACTTTTCCAAGTATTTTGCGATAGAAACAAATATATAAGCTGCTGATAAGAACTTACTTGCTCCAAAAAGTAGGAATATATTGAAAAATATATTATCTGGAACACACCTTGCTAGTAAATATTTATTTATCTTTAAAATTCTTTTAGGTATAACTTCTACGTTTCTGAATGACGTAATCTTAAAGAAACGAAACGGTAGTCATCAAAATTTAATAAAGTCGGATGTATACAATAATCTTTTATGTAGCCTGAAGAACAGAATCAAAAAGTAATTGAATAAAATTATTTGGAGCACTTACACTGCCGTCTTCTTTCCAGTCTGTAAATCAATATATTGTCTAATAATATATTAAAAGAGTGCAGCCCGTCAATCAGTGGAAAAACTGAAAGGATCCTATAAAGGAACTCCTTAAGAAAATTAAAGCTCCTCGAATAAGGTTAACAATTTACTTCATGGAGAAATTGAACTGTCCGCACCATAGACAAAAGGCTAGACAATTTAGTAGGCGCATTAATGGGTAGATGAATTCAAAAGTTCTTGGCAGTCTGGCATACGAAGCAAAGGCATACGAAGCAAATCAGGCTGCGCTGTATGAAATTTACCAAAAACTGAGTAAAGAGCGGTCGAAGGTGGCGCCAAAGCGTACAACAAAGCTCTCCGCGCTGGAGACGAACAAAAAAGTGGGATCGGGGGATTCATTGGTATACTATTTCATTTTATCGTTGAATTGTAAAGTTCTTAACTGCTGCCCTACTGGAAATAACCCGATAACTGAGTTAAGAGGGACCAAAGGCCGCGACAAAGTGGAAAGTAAAGCTGTCCGCGCCGCAAGCAAATACTACGACCGGGTTATTCATGGATAAGCGAATTCTTGAGTAGTCGAATTGAAAAACTCTTGGTGAATATCCTATCTTATTGGAAGTTAAAAATTATCCAAAAAGTGCGACCGGAGGATTCATGGGTAGTTGAACTGAAATGTTCTTGGAGTACCCTGTTATAAATTACCCGAAAAGTGAGTTAAAAGTAGCTAAAGGCCGCGACATAGTAAACGAGTATACTTGTACTAGGATTAGCAGGTACACTAGGGTTTACTATTATTGTAATATATTAACAAAACTTTTGTCACATACGTGACGTGTTTTAGTATTTCAGTAACAAGTTCTCATTCTAAATAATAAAATGTTGTTAAATATTTTAACATCCTATATGCATTAAATTTTTTTCGAATCATACAAATTTGTAATAAGCTTGAATAAATTATAGCATTTAAAGATCACTACGTACTTGCATCTATTTAGAGTTTAATAATATTTACTATTGTATTTTGTATAAAACAGCAACATTCGAATACAAGTACCTATTAAGCTGATGTCAATTGATGTTAAGTGAAAGCTTATTACACATTTGTATCAAGTTTTGGCACTGTATAACAACGAGATCTACGACGACAATGAGAACAACGATAAAAAAGACAAGAACTTAAAAATTGAATTGCAAGACATTTGTGTAATATTAAAAATCTTAAAACATTTTCAATTCTACGCTATAAGCTGTACATGTTTTATTTGAAATGTGTTTGAGTGATGGCTTTATATACATTGATATATGGTCAGCCAATGTTGATTACAGATTGGTTGACATTTCTGCCGGCAAACTTTACCGAAAAAACACAATTTATCAACGTGCTTCTGGAGAAATAATGCTTTCTAGCATCAAACTGATGTCTTTAATAGACTTTCCTTCACTTCATCTAAATACTGGATGGCCACAAAGCATCCCACATAATGGAAATATTAGCGCAAGCGAAAATTAGCTCGGGACGAACATGTTTATTTTACGTAAATGGCTTCTATTCCGAAATAAATGAATGTACTTTTCAAGTTTAAACATATGGAATGACTACATATAATTTCTATCGGTTACCAAATAAAGTCGATAGTGCCTTTCGATACGTAAATGGTAACCTGTACTTTATTTATGAAAATATATATTATGCATACAATGAGTTTTCAAACAAATTAATAAAAACTGGGATTTTTGATTTGTCGTTCTTTGATTCTATTTGCCCAAATCTGGAATAAACTGTAACCATCTGGAATAAACTATAAATTATTAGATACATTAATATATTCAACCATGTATCTTGATCTTTTATATCATCCTCGAGTTTTTTCTCTTTACTGTAGTTTTGAACTTTGAATCACTTGGCGCTTCACTTGTATAGATTCTATGCTCACATTACATGTTGTTGCGCGCCTTGCCATGCTGTCGCCTAGGAATTTCATTTCCATATTTCTTATATAATGGATAATGGCCACCTTTTCCTTCGATGAGGATTCAAATGGTATTTTTTTTGTATACTAGATTTTATTTTTATATCATAATCTCGCAACTTTTTCCATTTGGAACATAAGTCATGTGCTGAATAAGTGGTGTTCATTTTTTGTTTAATTTCCAGCCATAATAGTAAAATCAAGTAATGCTGACCGGTCACATATTAACAGATAAAGTAATATTCTTCAAACGTAGTTGAATTATTTTTGCTTTTTGAAGACTCTCCTATTGAAGATATAGAGACGTCCTGAGATAACCACTCTTCGAGCAAGCAGTTTCTTTCAACGGAATAAATTGCGTCCGACTTTACTGCTTGCTCGATTATGCAGTTATATAAAATTTCATTACGTATAACAAGTATAGACTAAAATAATAATTATTTCAATCTATTGATTTCAATCAGAGACATCAGAATTTTATTTTAAATCTTTTTATTGCGTAACATTCTTTAAAGTTTCGCGATCTAGTGAATTTATAGTTAATTCTATTAATGCATTACTTACTTTTACTAAAAAGATATCTATGTTCAGTTTCAAACAAAATACTTATTTTAAGATTTGTAAGAAATTATATAAACCACGTGGAATAAAATGAAAATTCATTGACAGATTTGATAGGAACGTGACGTCTAGGCGCACGTCAAAGCACGTTTTACAAAACGCAACGTTAAAAACGTGTAACTGTGCTGCCACCATTAATGATCTATTCGTTTTTGTAATTTTGTAATTGATTACAATGCAACCTCCTTTCTCTGTTTTACATACTTACAGACATAGGGAAAGAAAAGGAAACTGTCAGAAATATACTGAAAAAAAGGGATAAAGGTCTCTTTCAAGCCACTGGCGACCAGCAAAATACTTCTGAGCCGACCAAAAATGAACAAAAGTGGAGTATATCTACTAGAATGCAGTAACTGTCCCTCCAGATACATAAAATAGACAAGAAGAAGTTTTAGAAACGCATATGCAAGCGCAAACGAGCAAGGGAAATAGGGAAAACAAGAACCAGCAACACGAACTATATGAAATAAACTCTAACTTCGCCAGACACGATGTAGAAGACCACCATCCTTTCCATAAAGGGCCAATAAAAATTCTGCATGTATAAACCAAAAGAAACAAACTAAATATTCTCCTAAACATGGAAATATTTAAATGAGAAAACGACTCCCACTGTTTATGCAGTACACAGAGAAATATCTGGAGACTAAAGATTCTTGAAATAGTAGACCCCAAGACGTAACTCACTTGTATATTTAATTTGATTGTCATGTTTCAGCATTATATTTGACGGCACTAATTTTCATACAACATATTATTTATGCTAAAAGAGGTATCGCGAGAATGCGAGCTACGGCTAGAATACTCTTGGATATCGCTAAGCAACATTTATTATTAGCGTTCAAACCCATTGACGTATCAGGAGGATGAACACTACGTTAACTCTACGAAAGCATTTAGAGACAATATATCATGTATCGCTAACAGGAGATATCTACAAATTATAGTTATTTAAATGGTACACAATAAATAACGCTGTAACCTTATAATAATGTAGCGAGGAGATCTGTGCACGTTCCTGTTAAGTTTGATATAGCAAGATTGAACATGCAATATTTATAAAAGATGCAAGAAATTGAGGACGAAATTGAAGAAATTGTGAAGAATTCTTAACAGTAAACATGTTGTATGATAGTGCAAAGCCCGACAACTAGTAAATACATGTACAGAATCATTCAAGCTTCTGGTTATGAAGTAAAATATAGTGTGAATACATTTAAAAAGCATCTTAAGTACTCTACAATTGCAGTATAGAAATAGATTAAGTTCCGACGGAACTAGAGTGTTTCCGAGGTGTTTAGCGATCAACTTATCGGAAGAAATGAATACTTAGGAGCTGTGACTTAAAGTAAGTCAGGGATGGTGTAATAACAATAAGCTAAGTGCCATATGTGGTAAGTGAACAAATTAATTTAACTGGTTATTGATTGATAATAAATGAATCGACGATGTGTGGGCTTTAATAGTATAGGTACCAGAAGCACATCTGATTTAACTGACCTCAATTACGATAAAAGGTAATTAACCTGACAGCAATATAGACACTTCAGTGGAATACAATGAATAAATGTATTTTACCAGAAGAGGAGAATACCGAAAATACTAAAATGTGTTAATTATGGAAAAATTAATCATGACGATTAATATGCATATGGGTATGTGGAAGGGGATCAGTATGTATAAAAACGATGCCCAGTTCTAGTAGAGGGATAGTAATTTTGTGCGTCTGCCGAACGTCGTAATGTCCAACTAAGTCCAACGTAGCGAAATAATAATCCGAAATAAAATAATATATGGAATTTAGATTAGATCTCTCCGCATCAATTATTCAATTAATAACTTTGCTAGAAATAGCTAAACTAAAGTGCTATCTTATAAAATAACAAAGGAGTTCGGGTACGTGTAATTGTGAGCAGAGGATTGCTACGCTAATCCATTTAAAAGCGAAGCTAATCCCCTCTCACCCACGTCTCGTCGGAGAGAACAACCCTCCGCCCTAAAATAACGAGACAATAATAATGATGAACATCTAACAGATGTACGCAAAGTATTATTACCTACACATTATGTGTAAAACAATCCGTGCATTTATGATGTATGTTATATCATTGATATATTTTAAGATGTAGGGCGTATATTTTATATAGAGAGATCATTCACATAATAATTAAAAAATTCCTTCAAATAAAGATGACCTCTTTGCAAACAATTAACAATATTCCTAACACCAGCAAACAATTTTAAATATCTTGATTGGATTCATATTAAATTCCTTGTGTACATGTTTTACTATCAAAGTAATAAGAATGTCACATTACGTTGCATTACATTATTTGATTTGATTAAACAAGTTCAGACTAAAATGCATGAGCAAATTTCAATACCTAATTGTTGGATAAGGTCGAATGTTTGAATGGTAGTAGATGCACGAATTATCAAATTGTTTAAATTGAATGAGAACTAGTTTTATACATATATTGAGTGAAGTTTTATAAATAAATTGATACTTTATCTTAGAACGTATTGTAGCTCTATTTCATAAAACCCGCAATTTCTAGACTTAAGTAATCCAAATATTTCCCAAAATTTGAGAAATAGTTAATCACAGTAGTTTTAAACAGTATTGCCATCATCCAGCCAAGCAAGAAATTATAGCGCATAGCACACTTTTGTTCACCCAACGTATATCACTAAACGATCAAACAGCATCCATTTTAGTCTTTCACACCTTAAAAGATTTAAAAAGAACACACAATTAATTATCGCATTAATTTAGATCAACATAAGTCACATTAAAATAATCACATTAATTCTAAGTTCCGAGTAAATAGTTATCAAAAAGAACAGCATACGTTATATATAATGCAGATATTGAAAAATCAATAAGTACCTTCATAAATTCTCTTATATTTAGTTACACTTCCTTTAATCTCAACTTGGTCAGTATCATTTTGTCAAACATTTTGAGCTTAGCATGTAGATTATAGCAAGACATAAGTAAATTGCAGATTAAAGGCCTGTTGATGATCGGCTAAGCTATTTGAAATCAGTTGCCAAATAATGGTTTTGTAAAGAAAATACTTTTATTTATTATTAACCCATATATCTACTGTTGATTTCTGTAAATCTAAAATCTATCAAAATTTGTAATTGCATACAAATTTAAATGTTAAAACTGCCACTTTTTAAAAATATACACTTTTTATCCATAGCATGAAAGGAGCTATTATTTTTGTTGTTAACACCGAAAATCTCGCATGTTTCACAATTGGTTGGTGCTAATTTGTTAAAAACACTAAACCAGATTTAACTAAAAAGCAAAAAGAAAATTACAGTCTAACTATGAACGATATTCATAAAATAAACTGGCTCCAAGCTCCTAGTAAAATTTCTCGGTACATAAACTTCTCTACTAATGTTAGACAAATACAAATGCTAATTTTGTTATGCCTAGTTACTCTAATAGCTATATGGCGCTCCTTTGCACGTAAACCGTGTCTCAGCTCTATTATATATTTCTAGCTCTCATTTGCTCCTTGGAGAATATGAGTTCATTAATCATATGCTGTCGCTAGTGGTATTAGAATTAGGATGAATGCATTGGCGTACGTGCGGAAAGATTTGAAATAAAGATCAATCAAAGAACTTCAACTACAAAACGTACAACATCGTAGTCAGCCTCAGTACAAATGCTATGCTGCAATTAACATATATCAAAGGAAAACATTTGTTTATACTTGGATAGTTCATAAATTGAAATGAATATATAAAGAAATATTTATATAAAGTTACAACATTCATATTTTACCATCGAAAATAATGAATAGATGTTTTTTTAATTTATTAGATTTATATTATGCACGTCGCATATCGCAATACAACCTGCAATGCACAAAATTATTCATCTGTATTTTTCAATTAAATTTTCTCGTAATTTTTGAGAATTTGTACGAAATTCTTACATATAAGTTTTAGGCAAAAGTATATGATAGCGGCTACGCTTGATTACACGATAAACAATGTTCTCTTGCATAGGACGGTTTGACTCCAGAGTTCCAGAGACACAACTTCGCTTTATTGTCATATTTGGAAAGTGTGGAGTTCCATCTGACTTTATTTCATAAATAAGCAATTTGGACAATTTACAGATTGCATTTTCGTCTTTTCATAAAATTAATTTGAGAAAAAATCCCCAAAACATTATACTTTTGTGGAAGGGCTAAATAAGCTGAATACGTAAGCTGCTATTTTGTGTTCCGGAATACCCAACAACAAAATGGCTAGAAAAAACGGTAAAAGTTGCGACGAACTTCAAGCGAACATATGCAGTCAACAATACAATGGAAAAAATCAAGAACATTGACATAGAAGTCAACAACCTAATAATTTTCTTCGACGAAACAATTTTTTTATACGAACGTACCCCCAAATGAATGCATAGAACTGCAAAAGGACTACTACAAAAAGCTTTAGGACACACAGAAAATACATCCAACCTACTCGAACTACTGAAAACTTGTTTTAAATAAAACTTTGTACAATTTAACCGAAAATTATATTGCCTCAACTTTAGGATCGCCTGAAACTATATTACCTTAGCCTTGCCATGGAATCAGCACTATCAAGTATAATAGTTGAAATATTTTTAAACAACTTTGAAGAATAGAAGTTCAAAAAAAAAAGGACAACGACGAATATGGAAAGGCAACGAACAAGAACTCTCAATTTTTCTCACTACTTTAAACAAAATACACGACAGAATACAATTCACCCTAGAGAAAGAAGACGACCTACCACTAAACTCTATAGACTTTACAATCAAAAGAAGTCATAATAACCTACAATTCAAAAGATACAGAAAAGACATTCGCACACAAAATAATAAGTAAAAATCTTACCCTTAATTTATTATTGGTATTTTGCGAAGACTAATACGATTGAATAATAATATAGAATTGCGGTTGCTACTGACGTTTGTACGTTTTAACGCATTCTTTTATACACCTTTTTGCTACCCCTACAATTGAACATTTCTCATACAAACTAACTTTTGAGGGTCTTCACTTTACATTCGAATGCATGCCCTCCTTTCACTTGTCTTTATAATAATCAAGATTCTTCGTATACAACTTTTGCTTATTATAAATGATCATAGCATTTTACAGTTATTTAAATTAGTATTCGGGTCTTGGTTGAGACTACGGCTATTCAACTCTTATGTACATTAATATTTTATTTTATATTAATAAGGATCTGAATTTTAATCTAGACGCATTCGTTATTCACGTATTTTTCTCCGTTTGTTGCACTGTATATTACTATTAACTTTTACTTTTGATTTCGTTTTTCTTTCAACTTTATACAGAGTAGATCAAATGTTTTAATTATACATAAATCGCATACATGTGACATCTTTGTAACTACTGTCGTTTTTTTAACCTGTCCTGTATACTCACAAAATCTGTATAAGTAACGCCATCTCTCATGGCTATACATAATGAAACATTAATTATATATAAATCGGAAGCACAAATCGTATTTGCAACTAAGGTGCATTTAAAAAAACCCACATGTATATTCACGAAATGTGTATAACCAGCACCATCTCTCACCATTATACAGAGTAAATCATAAATTTTAATTATACATAAATTTCATACATTAAACAGATTTAATTATTTTTATTCACTATCCTGTATATTTACAATATTCTGTACAACTTGCAGCATCTCCAGACGCAAGTAGAGAACCCTGACAAGTAACGACGCAGGATTCTGCATTAACAACGTTACAGATCAACGAAAGTTATTATTCTTATTATTTTCAATTGAAAAGTTTTTAACGTTTTATGTCACCAATCATATTTTCAACAAGTCGTTAAGCTTTTCACCCTTTTGTGCTTTCAACTGTTGGTTAGCCTTCTCTGATTAGTGCCACGAATTTAGCTAGAGGCATTTCAGCGCGATGCTCCCTCAAATTGTGATCGTGTAAAGCTAATACCACCACTGTTTAGAAGCAACTGTCACCACCTACATGTTTGTAGATTTTTGTCACAAAAGCTATACAACATTGATCCTTAAAATTCTCAACGGATGAGGAGGAAATTTTTCTATTGTTAGGAATCCTAGACAGCCTAGGACTCCAGATTTTTAGCAGAAATTTGCTTAAATTTGCTTCATCATGTAGGCGAGTCTTTTAAAGTGCCACGGACCAGCCGACCCGTCAGAAGCAACTTCTGACGGAATTTCATATAGAAGGTCCACGCAATTTAGCGTCAGTAGATACAATTTGGGAATTGTGTTCATCGGATGTAACGTGAGACCCTTCTTCTATTCCATTTGAAGATAAAGAATAAAAACGGCCGTATGTATCTTGTATTCAGAAAGCGTTTACCGCAGCAGTAAGAATGATTTTTTCAAAAGTAGCGTAAAGGCAAAATAAATTTAATCATCATGTTTTAAAAGAACTATCAAAATTAAATCTATAGGTATCTACGATTAAATTATAAACATCAAACTTACAGAACGCATTCTATATCTCTGCAGCATCTTTTGTACTAATAGGTATAGAGGTATAGAATGCATTTACATTTAGAACCCATGGCAACCGACACTTCAATGGAACTGGAGGAAGCAGCTATCAATCAGCAAGCCAAGTAGAGAATTCATTACCAACCATCTATTCGAATTAGATCTAATAAACACCATCCAATCATTCACATCGCACAACTACGTATTTCCATCTTCGATCGTATTTAATGAGTGGCGATAACATCCTTACTATCGACAATAATAAAAAATAATTAACAAGAAATAGTTTAAATCTAGTTTCATAATTTTCTCCTTACAAATTTGTTAACGGAAAATTGTAATGTGGAGATTTGTCAACGTTCCTGTTAAGTTTGAGATTAGAAAAATCGAACATGCAATACTTATAACAGATACTAGAAATTCAGGACGCATAGACCTTATGAAGAGTTATTAACAGTAAACATGTTGTATGTTAGTGGAAAACCCGACAAGTAATAATTAACATTTCGAGAATCATTCAAGCTTCTGGTTATGAAGTAAAATATAATGTGAATACATTTTAAAAGCATCTTAATTAGTTCAGAATTAGAGTATAGAAATGTATTAAGTTCCGACGGAACTAGAGTGCTTCCGAGGTGTATAGCGTTCATATTATCGGAAGAAATGATTATTTAGGAGATATGGCTTAAAGAAAGTCAGGGGCGATGTAATAACAATGAGTTAAGTGCGCTATGTCAGTATGTAAGTGACCAAATTAATTTAATTGGTAATTGATTGTAATAAATGAATGGACGCTGTGTGGGGTTTATTAGTATAGGTATCAAAAGCACATCTGATTTGATTGACTTCAATTACGATAACGGGTAATTAACCTGATAGTATTAACCTGACACTTTAGTGGAATACATTGACATATATGTTACCAGAAGAGGGGTTCTAGAAGATTCTAGAATGTGTTAATTATCTACAAATTAATCATAACGAATAATATGTATATCGGTTTGTGGAAGGGGATCAGTATGTATAAAAACGATGCCCAGTTCTAGTAGAGGGATTATAATTTTGGGCGTCCGCCGAACGTCATAATGTCCAACTAAGCACCGAAATAATAATCCGGAATAAAATAATATAAAGATTAATAATTAAGATTAATAAAATAATATTAAGATTAATAATTAAAGATTAATAATTAATAATTATTTTTTATTACTGTTGATATGTATTATAAATAAAAATAAAGTCATGTCTAGTTAAAGTGTGATCATAAATTTATTAAGTATTTGATTATGCAGTCGTCTAATGTAGCGCGGTACTTAGCATTAATATTTTTGGAAATAATTCAGATAAATTAACTTGAGTATAATTTTGATGAATAAAGTAAAGTCGAGTGTAATTAGTAACAAGTTTGTTGATCAAGGTAAAGCCTACAGAAATACAAATAAATAATTAAGGTAATGGTGCGTTACTCTAAAATAATAAATAAATAGTTTGTGTATAGCGGCAAAATCTGTAAGTACCTAGTTTAACATTTCTATGATGTAACTGAACAAATCATAAAGTTTCTTTGATTCAAATGTTGATTTATTTTATTAATTGCAAAGCATTGACTACTTTATTTTACGTATGAGAATGAATGATCATGTCTTTGGATTGCATGTAAACATTTTTAACGACCAATACAATTTGTTTAAGTTTAATAACTGTTTCATTTTTGCCGTCGGATTGCCGTCGCCAGTAATTACCAGGCACGAAAGGCACAATTAAATCTAAACGGTACGTCTAACTTAGCCTTGTGTTTTATTCTAAATTAAGTGTGTCAACTGGGGCATCTAGATTAGATCTTTCCGTATCAATGATTCAATTAATAACTTTGCTACACGTAGCTAAACTAAAGTACTATCTTATAAAATTACAAAGGAGTTCGGGTATCTATAATTGTGAGCAGGGGATAGTTACGTTAACCCATGTAAAAGTCCCCTCTCACCTATATCACGTCGGTGAGAACAACTCTCCGCTCTAAAAAATACGTGACAATATGGTACTGGATAATTTTAAATACCTGTTGAATTATAATTAGCTTTATAATACCATATTAGTCAATTAAAAAAAAATATATATATATATATATATATCTATATATATATACATATATATATATAAAACAAAACACTAAAATAACAATTATTTCTCGTCGCCTGCCTGTTTGAGAATTATGCAGGAATATTACTTATGTCACGAAAAGGAAAGAAAGTGGTGTGATGGTTATACAAAGACAATAATAACAAAATCGCGATCCTGCTTTTACAAGAGAAAAATCCGTAACAATTCCATAAAGAAGCAACAAAAATTCTGCATGTACAGATCAAAGAAAACAAAATAAACGTAGATGTTTTTGGACGAGTTAGTCACTTTCTAAGTACCAATTGACGATTTTAAACAAACAATCAAACTTTAAAAAAGGTACAAAGGCATATACGTATTTGAACCACAAGGTATAGACATCTTCAACACCCTATATGGTTGACCCTTTAGGCATCATTTATGGTCGAAATATGTATATGCCTTAGTCTGCTTTTTTAAGCTATTTGATTGTTTAGAATTGTCAATAGGTACTTAGAAAGTGACTAACTCATCCAAAGCATCAACATAAAGTTCTTACATCTTAAAGTTATTCTATATACAATTTTCATTATAAAAATAAATTTACTCAAAACATGGAAATATTTAAATTAGACAACGACTTCACAGTATATCACTAAACAACTCCCATAGAATAGCACCAATTTCAAATTTCACTTTTTAAAAGCTTTAGAAAGAACATACAACTAATCATCAATAGAAAAAACAACAACACCAACTTTATATATAATGCAGATATTAAAAACTAATTATAGTAAGAAGCTTCATCAGTTCTCGTTTATTTAATTATACTCTTTTTCTTAAATTGTTTAGCATGACTTTGTTAAACAATATTCTTTAACACATAAATCACACCATAACATAATTAAATTGGAGATTAAAGGCCTGATGACGTATACCTAGACTATTTAAAACCAGTTGACAAATAATTTATTCAAAATGGTAATTTATTCAAATAATTAGGACAAAGTGGTAAAGGAAAGAAAATTATGGAAAAAATAGTGTAGAAGATAAGGGGGATAGAAAGGAGGTAAAAGATGATGCATATCAGGTCATTTCAACCATGGGGGATTAGGTAGAGG
>WYDF02255967.1:0-19931 GCA_009867245.2 Adranes taylori
GCCTTATATTCTCATACATTCTCTCCGTGATTCCCACCTCCTTCATCCTACCCCATAACCTTCCTCTATTCAGCCTGCCAAATGCCGCGCTAAGGTCCAGGAACAATAGATACAGCTTCCTCCCTTCGCTCACTTCCTTGTTTTAAATCGGAATAGTCTATGTCAAGACATTTCATTAATTGTTCGTCAGATCGAAGATATTGCCTGAATCCATAAATTGCTTCAAATAGAGATATTTTATTTGAACCAAGTGGGTAAAATGAAAACAGAAAGATATTTGAAAACCATTGTTACATGGGAGTACGGACAAGTAAAAAACGTTCAATAAAATTAAATTGTACTGATTAAATGCTATTGTCCATTTAAATGGAAAGTGAGGGTAGCATTCCAATTGCAAACATCTTTGATCAAAACCTTAGTAGTTATTGTAAAATTATAAACTAGGATTTATTGAGAAATCATTTCTCCGGTTAATTACAAATTTTAAATTACTTACCATCATAATCTGTACGCTTTAAGGTTGCCATTATGTACAGAATAAACAGTTGTACTAAATTTAACCATCAGCAGTAGTTCACTAAACCAAGCACAGATGGGATCATTCTAAGTCCATTTTAATGATACATTCAGGCATATAACTTTGAATTTTTCATTTTTATAAACTTGAAAGATCATATAGAAAGATAAAATACAAGAGTGGTCTGAAAGAAATACTATTACTCCAGCAACACAGTTTGGGTTTAGGAAAATAATTAGCAGCGATAAATCAAACGGCAATATTAGAGACGCTACTTAAACATACAAATAAGAACAGAAAGTACAAACAGCAAGCGATGCGCGCTTTTATCGACATCAAAAGGCGTACGATAGAGTGTGGAGAAATGGACTTGTATATAAACTGAAGAAACAAGGAGCAGATCAAAACATAATGGCGACTATCCGCTCCTATCTCCCAGATAGGAAGTACAGAGGAAAATTGGAAGAAAAATTCTTTTCTTGAATGATGACAAATAAAAGTTTGAAATGAAGGATTTAAAAGTTTTCGAGTTCATTGTTATATAACATTTTCACATAGGAGTTTCTCATAAATAAAAGGAAAAACAATTCAGACGATATTTTGGAATTTGCGGACAATGTTGGGGTGTTAGCAAAAGGATAGACGAATACGTAGCAGCAAAGAGACTAGAAGAAGCAGTAATCAGGATCGAGAATTATTGCAAGGACTGGAAAATGAAAATTTATACGACAAAGTGGTTAATTTTGGACAAAAACGGCCAAAGTTAAATTCAGTTAAGTTTGCGACAAATAGAGTTAGAATCAAAACAACAGGAACACATCTATGTTGTGTTTTGGCTAAAAACCACTTAGTTTTAAAAATTACATGAAACGTAGATCCCAACGGGCAATAAAGAAAGTAAATAAGCTCTATGGTATGCTAAAAGAGACTAGTGGACTCAGTACTAACAACAGGATTCATCTTTTAAGATCTGGATTAGAGGCGACATAAACGTACGGACAGGAATTATGGAGCAACGATTCAATTAAATCAACATTTGAAATAATAACTAAGTGCGAGAATAAATTGATAAGAAAAATTGTGAATGTTCCCTGGTATTACAGAAATATAGATATGAGGAGAGAACTAAAAGTCAAACTCAACAGAAAACGCTACAAAGAATGCTCGAGAATCCCAACGAGGAAGTTCCGAATCTGGTTAACCGGGTAATTTGGTAAAAACATTGCCGTAACACCTCTTTAATGTCATGGCAATGCGGACGAGAACGAAACATAGCCACATGGCTAAATTTTGGTAACAAAGAAAAAGCAAAGAAAGGATTCTTTTCCTCTTCGCGGATCCGCGTTAGTGACAATGTTTATGACTCAGTTTTTCAAATCCTGAAAGTTTCAACTTCTTGGAAGCCTAAGCTATCACAATCCGACAAGGATGCTTTAGCAGAGTTATATAAATACGAAGAAGAGGGCATAGTGAAAACAATACACCAGTTACTGCAAAAGATTTGGAGAGACGACACCATGCGAAGAGAATACAGCCAAAATTATACCAAGAAAGGGGACAGAGTTAACTGTCGTAACTACAGAGGCATAACACAGGATACAAAATCCTGTCTAAAATACTAGCAGCAAGACTAAAACCACTAGTTGAGGAACTCATTTGGGGAATTACATTAAGGGTTCCATTTGAATCTATCAACTACAGATCAAATGTTTTTATTGAGAATTATGTTGGATACGTGATAGGAATTTAATATCACACTGCACCAATTGTTTAATATCACGTAATCAGCAGGAGTTTGCAAGACCGACCAAATTGGTATAGCTCATAAGAATAACGCTATTTGAAATCTGCAGCTAGGTTATGGTTAAAAGAGAACTAACAAAGAGCTTTGTAGTAGGAATATGTTTCTACCAACAAGAGTCACTTTTTACATTTCTGTTTAATTTAGCTCTAGAAGCCGTTATGAAAAAAGCACTTACCCACCCTGGAGACTGCATCTATATTAGAACATGTCAGCACCAAGCCTTCGCAGATGACATAGTTGAGATTGCCACCAGACCACAGTACTACTAAGGGAAAATTTACTCTAAATGCAAGCGAGGGTCATGGGCATGGAAAGAAGTCGCTCAAAGACTAAATATATTAGAACATGTCAGCACCAAGCCTTCGCAGATGACATAGTTGAGATTGCCACCAGACCACAGTACTACGAAGGGAAAATTGACTATAAATGGAAGCGAGGGTCATGAGCATGGAAACAAGTCGTGCAAAGAATAAATACATGAGTAACAGCCTCAATGCCATCAGATGGATGAACGTAACGGACCTTGAACAGTTTGAAAGGGGTGACAAGTTTAAATTCCTGGGAGGATTTATAACGGCAGACAACGAGGTTACAGCTGCAATTAAGGTTAGAATGATGACTGAAAACAAATGTTACTAGAGGTTGCTCAAGGTACTAAAATCCTCAGTAATATCGAAAAAGCTGAAAATCAAAGTCTACAGAACAATCATAAAGCCAGTGGTCAAATATGGTTCGGAAACGTGGAAGCTCACGAAGAGAAACGAGAATGCATTAAGAGTTTGAAAACAAAAGGTCCTGCGGAAAATCTTTGGAGCGGCAAGAAATCCGATAGGTTAGACAATACGCATCAACAACGAGCTGGAAGTACTTTATTAGAAACCATCCATTATCAACGATATTAAGGCAAGCAGGCTCAGGTGGCTGGGTCATGTCAAGAGGATCGCTGGATCCTGGGTATCGAAGAAAGTCCTAAAGAATGAACCAGAAAGTAGAAGGTCCTTGAAAAGACCACGGAAGAGATGGACGGATGACGTCAGCGAAGACCTCCTCAGATTAAATGTCCGTAACTCGAGGAGGATTGTGGCGTCCAGAGACGACTAGGGAAATAATGTGGTAGCAGAGGCCAAGAATCCCAATACACTGTAGAGGATTACACTGTTAAGTAAAGTAAATGACTCAGTTTAGGAACCGCTGTCTCGATGCATTCCAATTTGTCTTCTTCCATCTCAGTGCAAACAATATAATCATGATATATGATGTATGGAGCTGAGGTATGTGTGGTTGGGGAGAAAGAGAGGATAGCGAGTAAGGATAGAGGAATGAGATCACATAGCAGGAGGTTGGAAAATATAAGTGCTGAGTTAGTGGAGTGAAAAGAATGATGAAGTTTGAGGAAAAGGTATGGAATAAAAAGGGAAACGGTTAGTAAAAGAATTGTATATTAAGGGGACGATGAAAGAGGGAGGCGGTAGTTTGGTGAATGAATTGATTGATTGCAGGAAAAAGGTGAATATGAGGATTGAATGGTCGACGAATAAATGGTTTCAAAAGATGAGTGGAGGAGGGTATGTAGTGGGGGAGATCATGGAAAGGATGAGAGATGTAGAAAGGCAAGGGACATATGGGAGAATAAAGGAAAGTAGGTATAATTGTGAGTATATGGGGATTATGGATGAGGAGGGTATGGCAGGATATTTGGAATCTGGAATAAGTATGAGAGATAAAAAAGTGATTGCAAGGTTTGGGCAAGGTTTGCAAGGTTTGATTGCAAGGCATGTGGGAGTGAGGAGGGGCGAAATAAGTACTGTTGAAAGATGAAGAATGTGTAAAACATGTGGAAAGAAGGATGAAAAATTAAATCATTGGATTATGGAGTATGAGGGGATGGAATAGAGTGAGATAGATAGGGTTCTGGGGTGAAACAGGAGGATGAGTTTGGGAAAAGAGGGTAAGGGCTTATCTAGTAGAAGAGAATTATACCGGAAATAAGTAAAAGAAGGTAAATATAGTAAAAGAAACAAGTAATAAAAAGGGGATAGGGTAATTATAATTAGGGACTGATAGAAGAAGAGAGAATGAAATGAGATGGTGATAGGTAAGGGGGACGTCGGAGAAAAGATAAGAAGGAAGAAGGGGTTAGAGGTAGAGAGAGGATAAGAGGGAATTTGGGAATAGAGAATTTGGGATTTGAGTAGGTATAGAATCGGGGAAAGTGAAGGGAAATAGAGGTGTGAAAGAAAAGGGAGGCGGAGTGGGTGAATAGAAAAGAAATATAGCCTTACCTACTCCCTGGAAGAAAAATCGAGTTTCGGTTTTTGGGAATTTATAAAAAAAAAGAAGATATGCAGATAGAATTGTTTGTGTTGATTTGGTTTGATAATGTAATTAGGATATAAGTATTGTAATATGTTTAAACGCCAAATAAAGCGTTATTTCATTTATGTTATAGTAGATTACTGTTAAAAGCAACGTGGATAAAAGTATTTAATTGTTGAGCTTTCTCAAGCAATTTATTTTAAACCTTATTCCATTTAGTTTTAAGGAAGTGCTATTTAATGAGGTGTTTGGAGTTTGAAAGTTTGAGATATATAGTTTTTTTTTCATAATAATTATGAAAAAATTTAAGAACGTCTGTTTTAATCAGCCGGCAGCTTCTTCTCGTCATTTGATCGATAAATTAATGCGACTTTTTAAGCGAGCCATCCAAACATCTACATATGTGCGTATACACACATATTTCCTTTCGTCTTATCCCCTTCCTATCATAAACTCATTGGTCTTTAAAAAACGAGTCAACGTATCTCCACGTACTTGCATCTTACATATTACCCCTCTCCGTACCGTCGCACGCAGTCTTCTTTTCATCTTTTGTCGTCTTGTCGTTGCAAAAAGAAAATAAACTTCAACCCCCCCTAGGATCGACCACTAATTACTCCTCTGCCACCAACGAAAGCAAGTTGAGGGACTTTTATTTCTTTTTCCGATCCAGAAATCGTATCCCTGTTTCAGGTTTTACGAAACTATGTGCACGATGTGTTTGTGAAACTTTACTTGCCTTTCTTCTCGTTGATGTTTTTAGGTAATATAAAAAACATTACTCTGAAAATACAAGTGTTCTATTTAATGTGACCAGTATTAATTAGTATTAACAAGTTGATGTATCGACTAACGCAAAATTAACTATAAGTTTGTTATAATAATTTGCTCAAAAGTTTTTAATTTAAAGGCCTTTAATACGATCCACCTATTTGAAATTTGTATAAGGGTTCATCACCCCATATTTTGTATGCTGGATATCAAAAGTTTTACCAGATACTACATGAAGCAAATGTTGATCTATTTCGTTTTGGCCATGTTGCCGTATAACTCGTCTATTAAATTCAATTAGCTCAATAGTTTGCTTAGGTTGACAATCAATAAGCATATGAACGCACACGCGTATTTATTAGCACGATTTGTCATTTAATTTTGCATTTTATTGTTTTCCACATTATATTGTAAGCTTTCTCTTTCACAACGTTACGTGTATCCAAACGTTTATTTAATTGTCATTTTAAAGACATAATATGAAGAAAAAATAAAAAACGCTAAATTTATATAATATAAATCTACATAATTAAAAACTAAAAATTAAATCTAGTGATACAATCAAGTGCAATACAATATAGAAAACCTTTATTGGAATCACAATAACACAATACAAATATTTTAATAATACAAATATTTCAAAAAACTCATATTCCATAACATAAAATAATAAAAATCCAAAAGTATATTACAGTAACATAACAAAAATTCATAAATCTTACTTCAAAGACCAACAGGCCCACCTAGAATTCGTACAATACCTAAGTACTCCATCTCCCTGTTTTGTTTTCCATTCTTCTTCCTTTTCTCCTTTTCATTTATTCTTCTTCCCTTTTTTATACTTTTCATACCTTTTCCATTTTTCCTTCCCTCCCATACCTTTTCCTTTTCTTTTCCTTAATCACTGCTACAACTTTTTTCAAAACTTCGAAATCATTCTTCTGCAGTTCCACACACATTCTCCAGATCTGCATTTTTTTCTCTTAGCTCACTATCCCATTCTACTACCTCACATTCCTTTAGAATACAATTATTACTACTCTCCTGACTACCACATCTGAACCTCGCTATCAACCTTTTCACATTCATACTAATACTCGCCACCAGATATCCCGCTATTCCAACTTTCTTCTTCATATCTATATATCTTCTATTGAACCTCCATTTTCTTAATCTTACTTCCCTTTCTTACATCTACAAATCCATAAATTTCAAAGGCCACCCTACCCTTTCTAGCGCGTTTTTTTCTTTTTCAAAATCCACACCGATCTGCTCCCAAATTTTTCATCCTTCTTCACGGATTCCATATATACATACCTAAACGTTTTCACATCATGCTCACTCATCACTCTTCTTTCAAACATAGCCAATTTCTTAAACCCTTGCACCCAACATTTATACTTATTCAATTCTTGGACACAATTGCACCGGGCGCTGATTTTTCTACACCTAGAATGCTCTTCACATATACTACCTGCATTCTTTCAATCTGCTCTGTCTCTTTCACTACCCATAATTCCGACCCATACAACATGGTTCTCCTCCCTGCTGCTACTTTTGTTTTCCTTTCAATCATCCTAACATGCTCCCTACACGAACCATTGTACGATTCCATATCATCTCTCCATTTAGTATCACAAAACGATTCCATATCACAAAACTATTATTCCTACTATCCCTTCCTCCTTTCTTACACCCTATAACTTTAGTCTTCCGCGTACTCTAACAACCATACTTTTTCATTTCCTACGATCACCCCTTCTGCTGGCACCTTTTTAAATACTTCTTAAATAAACACTTTTAAATAAACAAACTACCACCCAATGGGCACACTTGCTTAACCCTATTCTTAATGCATTTTTCCCTAATAATTCTTTAACATTTTTCCCAACTATCGCACTTACTTTCGTTCCTTCATTCATACTGCTTATGTTCCTCATTACTCACTCAGAAATTCCCACACTTTCCATTTTACTCCATAATTTTTTTCTTATTATTCTATTGAACGCCGCTTTCAGGTCAATAAATAGAACATACATCTTCCTTCCCTTGCTGACCTCTCTGTATAATAAAGTCCAAAGTAACTATGTTATCTATTGTACACTTCCCTTTCCTTCATCATCTTTCACATATACAATTTCTGCAAATATTCTATATATCCTATTTGTTATACTCACCCCTCTATATCTCCTAACCTCGCTTTTATCACCCCTTTTGTTCACCGGCACAATTTCTTCCTACTTTCACTCCTCAGGCATTTCCACTTCTCTCTACCATACCGCGGTCATATCCTTTACTAAAGCTTTTATACCTCCCATATTCATACGGCCTCATACCTCAGCCGGAACGCCATCAGGCCCTGCCGCCTTTCCCTTTTTTATTCCCTTATTCACTTCCAGCAATTCTTACACCGTAATATCCTACGCCTTTCGCCCACAGTTCTCCTTACTACGTACTCCATTACTGAACTACTATCCTCCTGTTCTATTCCTGTACATTTATGTCAGGCGTCCTTTTATTACACCCCCTATTATCTCTTTCCCTTATATACCTGCAAACATATCTTTCACACCTAAAGCCATTGATTATCTTCCTTTCTCTTTTTTTTCAAGCTTATCCCCTCAACCCTCCAGTTATTTTTTGACTCTTCCTATTCCTCCCAATTTCTTTCACCTTTCTTTACCTCTCTCAAAATTCTTCCTACATTTTTCTTTTTGCTCCTCAAATTTTTGTCATATCCCTGGTTGTATCTCCCTCTCCACTTTACTCCTTTTACTCATTGGAATACAAACTTTGTGCCATATTTATTTGTTAAATGAAAATTGTCTTTGTTTCCTGTGTAATCAGCTTCAGTCTTTTTCAAAATTATAATTTGTACCCGTCACTAAAATTTACTAATTGGAGTAGAGAGATCTTTAGATTCTTACAGATCTTTAGTGGCGTACATAGAAAAACATATTTGGTGGATTGACCAATTTGCAAAAATAAAACTGCCTAATTTCTAGCGGGGTATGGAAATGGTACTATAATCTTAGTTCATTTTGCAATTCAGTGTGGAGACCTTGTAACTACAGCTCTTGGAGAGCCTGCGCCTCGTCGACGACCAAATTACGTATTCCTGTGGATTCTGTCAGCCGGTTACAATTTCTTATTTCTAGCCTCCTCAGGTCAGCCTGCATGATGTCCATCCACCTAAGCCCAGGCGTCGCCATAGGACGCCAGCCTTCCGCTTGGGTGTAGAGTATCCTCTGAATCTTCCAGTATCCTCAAGATTTCCTCCTTGAGTACGTCCTTACTGTACGTACTTCTTACCTCCTTGTAATTATAGCCATTAGAGAGTTTGAATCTTGTCGACCATGAGAGTACCCCATACTTCACTGGATACTGTCAATCTTTTCTAATTCCTTATTCCTAGCCTTCTCAAGTCAACATACACAACGTGCACCTAAGCATAGACCTATCCATAGGATATAAATCTTCCAATCACCATAGTCGCACAATGGTCAGTATATATTTCTTATTATTTTACGCTCCCGGAAACTCAATCTCACTTTATTTCCTTTTGCCATAGACCATCTCTTTATTACTAGCAGCTTAATTGGCTATCAATAGTTCTCTTGTATACCAATAATTTTAATTTGCTTGTCATAACAGATGACCTGATAAGTTGCTGGAAGCCATAACATCATCTATTGCCAGGTGCAAGTCGTGCCTTCATTTGCAGGGCATCTTATTATCCTCCGTTATTACTCCATGTAGCAGCGAAAAAAGCAAAAGTACAAACGGAAAGATTAAGATGTGTGTGGGGAAGAAAATTTGTGGATTCGGTGAGAATGAGAATCATACTAATGGAAGTTTGTGTGCAAAGTATTATGTTATGTGGAGCGGAATTATGTGGTGTAAAAGAAAGAACGGAGATAGAAAAGGTGATATTTGTAGAAGTGAGAAGAATAATTGGAGTGGATAAGTCACCCCAAGTGAGATAAATTTTGCAAGAATGTGGGAAGTATAAATGTTGGAATAAAGAATTAATAATAAAGAAGGATTAAAAAATAAAGAAGGAATAAAGGGAATAAATGATATGGAGTTACAAGAAAGGTGGAAAAGATTGAGGAATGTGAGATATAGTAGGAAGTATTTTAGTATAGTGAATGGTGAAGAAATGCCAGCGTGTATATCAGTATGGTATGTATGTAAATGAGTGTGTAAGTATTAAAAAAAATGATTGCGCGATTTAGATGCAGGAGTGAGCAAAGGGGTGACAGGTATTGGATAGATGAGAGTGAGAGGATTAGTATATGTGGAAGGGATGCGGAAATGTAAGAGCTTTGGTGAATGCATGTACGGGAATAAATAAGAGCGACGAAGAAAGGTGCTTGGTGGCTAATGTAAGATTGTGTTTGCGGGAGGAATGGAAAGAAGGTATAGGAATAGAAAGAAAAGAAAGAATTATGGAGGAGAAAAATAAGGAAGAAGAGAAAAAGATGAAGTTAAGAGGAAACTCCTTATTCTTTCTTGGGGGAGGAAATCTAGGAGCTAGTAAATGTTTGGGGAGTATATGACTTTGTTGGAGAATATGTATTTATTTTCTAAATTTGATTTTGTGTTTTATTGAAGGGATTTTTTTATATTTTGCTTTTGAAAAATATTGTTAGGGTAAGAAAGAATATTGTTTTTATAAGTTTTGTTTTTATAGGTTTTGCCAATAAAGGTTTCTTGATTGATTTGATTGATACCCTACTTAAGTATCTAAATTAGGTGACTCCGTAGACCCTTTCAATTTCTTTTCATGCTTCCGCCTTGTTTTGTTGCTGATGTTAATCATGTATTTATTTATATCTTGGTTAATTTCAAACCTATAATACAGGTTTGAAATTAACCAAGGTATAAATAAATATAAGTGCCTCCCCCTTTGCTTTTTTTACATCTATTTCAGGTTTTGTGAGAGATACCTACAGCTCGTCCCAAATATTGCGATATTGTCCGCAAATGCGAGGTTTTGTGTTGTTCTGCTATAAACGGCCCATCTGGGTTTACTGGTAGTTTTCTCATGATTTCTTCCAAAGTTATATTAAACAAAGTCGCTGATACTAAATCTCTTGGACTTAGTCCCAGCCTTACTCCAAAATCATCTGAAAAGTACCCTTGGGATCTTACCTTATTATGAGTTTTCGTAAGAGCCATCTTTATTAGGTTTATCAATATTCTGGGTACTGCCATTTGCAGCATTATCGAGAAGAGTTGTTTTATGTTTATATTATCATATGCAGCTCGAAAATCCACAAATAATTGGTGCACTGTAACATTGCATTCGTAATACTTCTCCATTATCATTCGGAGTGCGAACATCTAATCCGTTGTTGCTTGCTTTTTTTTTCTAAATTCATATTGGTATTCTACAACTATCGTTTCTGCATAGGATTTAAGTCTCTCTACTATCTTCTTGCATTATATTTGCTAACCAGCTTTTAACAACATGATGCCCTTGTGATATATACATATCATTCTATCCCCCTTCTTATACTGCGGCAACATTGTAGACCTCTTCTGCTCACTTGGCATTTTCTCTATGTTCTTGATATCAAAATGTGCATTTCTTCTAGAAGATCTGGGCTTATATACTTTAACTCATCTACTGGAATTTTGTACTGTTCTAATGGGATTTTATCTTTTCATGGTTATCCTAATCCTTCTGGTTATCCTTTTTATTGCTTCCTTTACTTGTGACATAGAAAATTTTCTAATCCTCTTGGTTTCTCAATCTCTATCACAGGTGTCTAATCCGCATCTAGAAATTTGTTATGATATTTTTCCCAGCTTTGGAGAATCCTTTTTTAGATCCCTTATCAAGAGATATTTCTTATAATTAAAAAAAAGTCCCTGAAATTGTTCTTGTACCTAAACTAGAAATAAAAAAATCTTGTCCAGTTTCTAGGTCAGAGTTGTAGATTCAAGTTCAGGAAAACTTAGTATGAACAATTCAAATACGTACTAAAAAAGAATATAGCCCAAAGGTGACCTATAATGTTAAACTATAATGTAAAGTGAGTCATAAACTAATATAGAAAATAATTTAGCACAATGACAACTATAATGGAATAAAACTACCATGCAATTAGTAAAACACTTTTAATACTAATTTCTTTTAGGGGAGGGGATTCGATGGATCAATTACCTCCCAGAAATTTCAAAAAGAACAAAATCACTACATCATTTACATAACCCCATTGCAAAAGTAATTTTGCATTTGCAAAATGAACATATTCCTCCGAAAATATTGTTCTGCCTGCATACGTTATGTTGTATAGTAGATAAATTCAGTGGTGTATTATTTGAGGATAATTAAACGATGCCAAACATCAACCATTCTTTAGAATAAAATTTTCCGATAGATATTAAATAATGTATATTTAATGATATAATTAGGTAATAAATAAGTTTGTGTTATTTCTATGTTGTAAAAAATCAGCACATGCTATCAAAATAATTTAAAACTATTACAACGAATGTTATGAAAAATGTATATGTTTATTGTGGTGTAATTAGTTTAAAGGAATATATATCAAAATTCAAAATGTACTAATGTGATGAATAAGTAAAACATTATTAAAAAGTAAAATGATGAAAGACCTACCTAATGTAGGAACAATTCTTTTGAAACAATATTATACATTTTTTTAAATTTATTTTACTTTATATATACCTATATGAGTAGTAGTTCATAATGAAGGAGAATCTTTTAAGCATTCATTCGTTTTGTTAAGACTCTTAAATCTTAAGACAAGGTCCTGTATTTTTAAATCTGTTTAATTACACCTAGTCCATTTATTTCAATTATAATTAGTCCATAGTTTCCCTTTAAATTTTATCAAGTATTGAAACTTTTGTAGTTAAAGCATATAAAGTAATATTAATTAGTTTAATTTTAAATAACCCAAGTGTGTCTCTCTTTATTATAATCCCAATAATCAACTATATTCGCAATAATCAATAAGTAAGCTTACAGTTAAGTCATCTACAGTTAATGCTGCGCATAAACTGTAGTCACTGCACGCCAGTTGCATGTATATGGTATACTTGAATAAAAGACTAAAAAACAATTAGATGGGCATAACTGAAAGAGGATTTTTATTGGAAAACGTTTCTTCTACGAAAAGCTCCTTTATCAATAATTTTCTCTTCCTGTCTGCTTCTATACTCCATACTCAAGTTATTCTTGATGAGAGTTGCGCTAATTCTTCTCTTTTCTCGCATTATTTCTCTACTTCTTTCCTTTCTTTCATTAGCGAGCCGCGATTTAGTTTATTCTTTCTACTCTCTGCTACTGTCTCACACAAAGAGGTTTTTATGCCATACGTTAAAAATGACCAATTTCTATAATGTTTTGAGTTAAAAAATAATAAATATTATAGCATACATATACGTCCATATTGATAAAGCGGTATAAGAATTCAGTCGGGTAACAAAGGCTTTTAATTGTTTCGTAAATAACTTCGTGTTTTCTTATACCGTATAAAACTGTTTAAAAGAAATAGGATCCAAGCCTTTAAGTACGTTTCGTAATTTTACAGTCTTTAATGATAATATATATTGACTCGTTGATCCAACATTATAAACTTTTGCAAAAGCAAATCTCCTAAATATTGAAAAAGTATTCTAATTGGGAGATTATAATTGAAAAAATAATTTATGTGATTAATAAGTAAAAGTAAGATACAACCAACTTCTTCTCAAGCCGAGTACACGAAGTGGCATAACAATCGAGTCCGCTTTTGTACTTGGTTTGAAGAAAAGGATCAGACTGAAGATCGTAGTTCTCCAATTGATATACTGACGGCTGACTCTCATTCAAACGGTCATTGAAAACTAGCAATTACTGTTCAGATTTTCAAAGTCAGAAAATATTTGATCGAATTCTTGAATAAAAACTGCAATATTTTCTCAAAACTTTGAAATATCCCATCTTCAATTTCTTCTGAAAGCATGATAAGATGGAAATATATCAAATCATTTCTTGATAAAGTTGACTTTAAAAGTTTCAATTTATTTTTGAAACCTGATAATTCTGATACACTTTGAAGTCACTGGAAGTAAGATGGCTTAGAAGGTCTGGATCTTCAAATCGTCAGCCAGCCAGCATACATTTTCGTGGAGTGATAGATCTCTGTATTGGACTTTTAGCTCATCCAAAAATCCCCGAAATCTGTAGTGAAATTGGAAATTATTGCCACTATATATCTTGTTGAAATCTGTCACCACAATATTCATTGCGTCTCATTATTTTGATGATTTCCCACATAAAGCCTCCTTGTGAATTATGCAGTGGAACATTGAATAATTTGTTCCAGATTTCCTAATTACGCCTACCGGTCTTTCATGTCTTCCTGTTATACACGGTGCACCATCGGTCGCAATATAAGGACACTTTTCAGAATCGTCATATTATTCCACTGTTTCATTTATTGCTTTAAATATATTTTTACCCTGCGTGCATCTAAATCGAGATCAAGGAAGATAAAGTGAGAAGTACTTTTTTGTTGAAAAATCAGTGAAAATCATCCGTCTAAATGTTATCCCACAGTCTGTACTCGTCTTGATTGTTTGACGAGAATGGTGAACAGCTGTAAATTTTATAGATAAACTGCTTTCACCAAATGGATTTGCCATAGTAATTGTACATTTCGTAACTATTTCCCCATCACTAAATGCTTTCTTCCGTTTAAGAAGTTCCAGTGATACACTGTAACAAGCAGTTACTGTAGAAATCTGGGTAGACGACATTTGTGTAAAAATACCTTTCTTATGTTTCAAGTTTTTCTTGTAATCTTGTAATATTTCAGCTCTTGAAGCCCCTTATACCTCTTCCATTCCTTATACCTCCTTACATCTTAAACCCCTCCTTATACCTCTTTAATTGTATTCATGTGAAGTAGTGTAGTGTCTTTTAACATTGCACTCTATACTAAAAGAAATTATTTGCATGAACACAAATCACTACAACTTGCCATTATTATTTATGATGAAGTAATCCAACTCCCTTGCATCTTTAAAACTTTTCAGTTTATCTTGTATTTTCATCTTGTTGCTACTGTTGCTCGATCCAGTTGTTACTCAGTTGTTATTCAGTGCTGTTACTCAGTGCATTAAATATCTCAGTTATTATGAAAGTTAAAAAAACTTGGGGAACATGCGCAAGACCCAGGGATTTCAATTTTGCGCAAAGCGGATGCAGGAAAAAAGTGACCCAAAAACAGTAGTGGGGAAAATATAAATTAATAACGGCAGCAGGTCGCGCGCGAAGCTGTCTGTGCTGTAGGCAAATATGGGGACCAGGGAATTAATGAGTAAGCAAATTCACAAGGCCAAGGCAGTCTGCGAAGCACGCCAGTCTGCTATTTTAGAAATTAGTCGAAAAGAGAGTCAAGAGCGATTACAGGCCATAGGAAATCGTAGAAAAAGTGAGTCGAGACCGGCACTGAGTAACAACGTGCACTACGGATGAAACTGTGTACATAACCTGAACTACTTGAACAAAAATTCCACCAGAGTTGCTAATATCAAATCCCTGCGCCAAAGGGTAAAATTTCTGGAATCGGTTGTCGTACTAGAAGTATTCGCATACCTCAACACATGGATAATGGCCGCGTGTTGGACTAAAACTGTTTTTGATTATTCCTAAAACTGTTACTCCTAATAATTCTGTAATGTAATTTGTTACTTTTGTAAATTGTAAAAATGATTCTATAAATATCATAATGCATTTTTGGCTTCTTCCCAGCTAGATTCCAGAACACATTTTTACGTTGCGCATTACAATTCTTGTTTTGAGGTGTTTAAAAACTAATGTGCGTCCAGAAAATTCTGAAATTTAAACAAATAATGAGAATTAGAAGATTCAATTGTCTTTTATCCTCTCCATTGCTAGTGATTGTAACCCCAAAATAGGAAAGCACAAATTGTTTCCTATTCATTAAACATGACGGACTAGTTTTGATTTCAGTTCCTGTATACTACTACCAACGCTTTATAATTATGCTAGGCTTGGTTTAAGTTTAGGTCAACCCCTAATGTATCATTATCTTTTTGTTCCATTATTTTTATCAAAAACTCTGCAATAAGTTCCCATTACTTAGCAAACCTTAGCATAATTAGTTCTACGTTATGGGGGCTGAGTTGCTTGCCCACTTTCTTTTCTATGAAGTTTTATCCTTTCTCGATGCTTCACAATCAATTTACGTATGGGCTAACTAGGTTTATAGCTAGGCCTCAAGATCTATGGGACCATAAACCGATGTATATCGATGATATATTTTTAATTTTGATAGAAAATAAAGAAATCCTCAACGCAGTATTAATTCGCTAAGATTATCTTCGTTTTCAAGTATCTACGAAACTAGTATATTTATTGTTTTGAGCTTTAAACATAACCAATGAATCAACTAACGAACCAACAGACGTTCGTTTGCATTGCATACTGATGAATGGCATAAGGCAATACCATATTAAATAGATGTTGCCTCTTCCAAGCGAGTGTAAAATTCCCAGCAAGTGTAGGATTCTAAGCCAGTGTAGATAAAACATTTCAAAAGTTATTATTTAGTTCACAAAAGTCAATGCAGAGATGTTACTCAAGAATGGTTTCTGTATTTTCCTTCTCTTTTGTTTTTTACTATGCTTGTAAATTCTTTGCAAACAAAATATTTTCTGCTACAGTATTAGTTTCTGAAGGATCTAAGTTTCTGAAGAATGATTGGAATTCTTCAGAAATTATGGCTGTAATTTCTGTCCTCTTACAGAACTAGACTTATCATCTAGAGTTGACACAATATGTATCTCTATATAACGTCCGTTACTTTTGATCTTCTAGAACTTTTAGTACCAAGTTATCCGCTTTTACAGATTCATATTAAAGGGTGTAGAAATTTGGGCCAAAAAAGCTTCGTATTTGTCCAATACTACCTATATCTGAGAATATTATTCAACTCATGGCCAATGAAATTATAGACGCAAACTAACGTAAAAAAGGCTGCATATTTTCGCTGTTTAGTAGATTCCCCTCTGAAGGTTCATGTAATCAGCAGTTGGTTTTACTTATGTTGAGTTTATACAACCCAATTATGGTTTGCAAATTAAGTGAGATATTTTTAACGTTTTTGAGCTCGCTCAACATAAAACACATCTTATTGAATATATAACAAGCAGAAGGAGAAAGAAAGGAAGTGATGGCAATCAAATCGGAAATTGAATTATAAAGGTATTTGTAGAAGAAAGGAGGAAGAGGAAAAAAGATAGAGAAAGGAAAATAGATTAGTGAAAATGAATCTCAATGGGTAAATAAATCTAGATAAAAGAAGTTTTGAAAAACTAATTGAGGATAGATATGAGTTTTACTATGGATGAATATTAAAGCTATATACAAGAATGCTAGTCAGATTTGAGAAGATTGCAAGAGATGGGAAACTATACCATATTATAAAAGGATAAATTGGAAGCGGAAAATGATGGTAAAAGAGATGGTAATGATGGTAGACGGTACAAGAGGTTTTGAAGACTAATTGCGGATAGATATTAGTTTTACTATGGATGAATATAATCCCACTCTTTATATAAATACACAGCTGGCGTGCATAAGCCGACATATACATTATATACGGAAAATGTAATAGAGATTAAATATAGGTAACATGTGTGTAGCACAACATACAGCAACTACACAGCAAGCGACAGTTTTTCTCTTACTCTCTCTCTCTGCTGCATGCGATTACATAGGTGTTCAATTTGATTTTTCCTACTCCTTACGTGCATACGCTGCATAACGCATTCTCATGTAGTAGCAGTCTCTCTCTTCGGCCTTTGTCCGATTTCGGACAAATATATATAAAATTTCGGCTATATAAAAGAATGTAAGTCAGATTTCAGAAGATTGGCAGAGAAGGGAAATTGTACCAGATTATAAAGGGAAAAATCGGAAGCGGAAAATGATAAATTTAGAAACAGTATGAATAGATGTATAATATTTTGATTTTTGGATCTGAAATTGGCATTCGGCAGAGTGCTAAGGGTAAAATTAAGGGAGAGAACTGAGAATGTAGGAATTGATGTGAATATTTATAGTTACAAGGACGAAAGTGACAAAAGATATGATGAAAGCAAGAAAAGTTGTATATCAGGTTACTTATGGAAAGAGGCATAAGCAAGGGTGTCCAATAAGTGGAAATCTACTTAATATATACCAGTCTGATTTGGAAATGTTTTAATAAAATGTCAGATTGGAAGTGTGAGTGTTGGAAGTGGGAAAAATGAGATGAAAGAGATTGTATTTAAACACTTATAAGTGAAGATTTAATCGGCCTTCTAACCATATCATGTGGGTATGGTTGCGAATAAGGCGAATATAGCTGCAGAAAGATTGAGATGTACCTGGCATGAAAGATTTGTGGATTCAATGAAAATGAGATTAATGATTTTAGAAGTGTATGTAACAAGTACAATGTTGTACGAATCGGAAATTGGGACTGTGAATAATGTTCTTTGTCGTATGGGAATAATGGTTGGTTCCACGGCCTTCGTACAACGGCATGCAGTAAAATATCACTGAAAAAAAAATGTAAGATTTATGTCGTGCACTTACTAATCTGTCAATTTGGTAGGTCATCCAGCCTTAATGCATTGAACTTTACAATGATATCCATGAAATTTATATCTTTTCTTATCCTCCACATGAGGATGAATAGTTTAAATGTCTAAATATTTGTTGATACAATACAGAATCAAGACCCATATACGCTAGCCACGTACAAAAGCTTCAGAAGTTACTTTGGGAAGATTGCCTTTAGTGGACTAGCTTAGGATGTCTCCTCATTTCATATTGGTCTTGCTCATAGGGAAGATAGTGTGCTTGGAATCGTCGTTTTTTACTAAAATGTTTCTACACTGGAAATTAATTATTGCTTGATTGATTTCCAGTGCAATGTTAATTTATCAAAGTCTAACATCAGCCTTGCAAATTAGCTGCCATATTTATGATTGTTTTTGACGAAGACTAGAATAAAGAGAAGATTCAAAAAACACATAAAAAACAAATCGACATCAAACGTAAGACCACGTCTATTCGAACAGAACCACAAATCTGCAATGAACAAATTAACACTACTACACGAAGCAAGGAACGGATATTAACTCATAAAAGCTCTAGAAATAGAAAAAAGTACAAAATGATAAAACAAAAATATGCTTAAATGACCAAACCGGACTGCCTAATACACCAATATTTAAATACATAAAAGATACCGATAATTATAAAACGAAAAGTAATCATTACCGCAACACACATGACATCTAACATAAACGCAACTAACTATGAATAATAACAATATATACAATGTGCAACAAAAAACGTGCAATATTTCATAATCCAATTACAGTAAGTATAGCTATATTTCACATAATAAACAGATGTAAACATGACCTAATAAAGACTGATATGCCAGAATTTTATATTTGATTGTTATTTCTTCTAGTGTGTAAATTAACATAATATTTTGCAGTTTCACTTGATGATGGTCAAAATCCGAAACCGGTAGTGACTAAATAAGTGTAAAATCAAGGAAGTGCCTTTTATTGCAACATTTAGCTGCCATAGTTTTATCCATGATCGACAAATCTGATTGAGTTTTTAAGCATCGTCGTATAACGCTCCATGTGTATTTCAATATACTCGCGTAAAGCATATACGAAGAAAATGCACGTTTGTATCAGGAAAATGAGAAAATGTTTTGGAACTTTGCATGCTTCTCAATGAGGAGAGGGGAGCCATGTATTGAATATGTATGTATATAATGAATGATGGAAGGGGTTTGATCACTGAGCGACGACGTTTTTTGAACTTAGTTAAAAAGCGTGCTATAGATTTATAGCCGATTCATTAGTTGATCGCCTGTTATGTAATGGTAACAATATATTGGAGTAATATCTGTCTAAAGTTAATTTGTTCAAAAATGTTAATATATTTCGATAAAAATTTCATATTTTTAAGCCATTATGTTTGTGTTTTATAAAAATATAGAACTGTTTAGAAAACCGCTACCAATTCTTTATCTAAAACATAATGTACTAGAACACCGTATATTATTTACATGAATGAAAAAATTTATTGTGTCTTATGTATAGTCCGTGTATTCTAAGTTGAACATATTATGTCATCAAGATCTGACCGAATGACTATACTATCGCTCGTACCAATGGCGTCATCATCAATCAGCCCATAGTCGTCCACTGCTGGACATAAGCCTCCCTTGATAGCTTCCATATTCTCCTATTCTGTGCTTCCTGTATCCAATTTGTGTGGATACATTTAATATAATCGGACCATCTAGTTGGTGGTGGTCCTCTGCTTCTGTATGCGTCCTGTCTAGGCCTCCACTCTATGATCCTCTTGGTCCATTTATTGTCCCGCATTCTCGCAATATGTCCCGCCCAATTCCACTTTAGGATTGCTATTCTTTCTACTGCGTCAATCACTCT
>WYDF02255978.1:0-19184 GCA_009867245.2 Adranes taylori
GGGCCGAGTAAGATATATGAACCCGTGTTCCAGATAACCGCTGGGTTTTAGACAAAAACTGGCGGCCACACAACAAGCAGCAATAATGGGAGCAATGCTCTACAACGTGACAGAAAAACCCAATACAAAACGGCGCGCATATTCCAATAATAGCCTTATTGGATAGAGAAAAGGCTTATCATATAAACTGGTACTATGATAGACTCTAATAGAACTGGTTTAGGTTACAAAATTATTTTTAGGACATCGCTCTTTCCAAGTAAATTGTCGGTACGAAAATCAGCCAGAGAAGAGCTCCCGCAGGGGTTTTCCCTCTCTGCCATTCTTTCAGCGTTTTTATAAATGACATCCCTAAATTCAAAAAACAAGCTGGCATGGCAATATTACAATTAGCTGACGATACGGCAATTATAGCCCACATTCAGCAGAACTCATAAGCAAAACACATGCTGGCCTGGTGCTGGGAAGAGCATCGAGAAAGAGCATAGCGAAAACACGAAGCACGCTGGAAAGAGGTGTATCCAGTCTAGGAAGAGCAAAACAGTGGCACATACTTATGCATTACATCCAACCGAAATGTGAATCGGTAATCTCAAGAAAAGGAAAGCTATCGCACAGAGCACTGTCTAGAAGTTTTACCGGTTATTGAATAGAGGCAGCAAAATTCGAGACAAGGACAGGAAAATGATATTGAACGGATACTCATACGGTGATATGGAACTCATGAACGATGATATGGTGAAATGATATGGAACTCATACCGCAGCTGTTCTATGGGAATGAAATATGGGTGCACAGATCTGAGAAAATAAGAAGAAGAATCTGGGTAGCTTAAAATGGATGCTCCGTTATGTTAGCAAATGCTAACATCGGAAAGGACGTCGATGTCCCGAATCTGTTTGAAATAGGTTATCAATACAACCCATACAGATGCTGGCTGCTCTGATGGACAGATAAATAACAAAGAACTTTGATTTTTCCCGCAGTGAATACCAAGCACATGAAGGACTCCATACATTGAGTACCAATCTCAGAAAAGAGGCAGTAAAAAAATATTAAATCTAGATAAATATTCTGAAAGTAAGGTTGGGTAATATGAAAATATGGGTAAGTGCAGTTGGGTTTGATTTATGAATATGAAGGTGTGGTAGAAATAGGTACTACAAAATACGGTTCTTATTTTTTATAATACGCAAAATATAATCTAAAATATATTTTGCATAATTATTTAGGTATTTCCATTGCAATAGGACTGACAGATTTATAAGCCAGAATGTGTAAGAAACTGTGTATAAAACTCGTACATTTTATCGAAGAAATCGTACTAGTGTTCACATTAATGGCTTTTAATTTCGTAAAAGTTTTCAACGAATTAAATTTAGTTGTCTGTTTATATTATATTAATGTTATATCAAATTAAATTATTAATTTAATTTATATTGAATCGTTTAATCGATAACACGTATTATATCAGTGTTTTGGCTACCTGTATACTTCTCATTTTATTTAGTACAAAATGTAATAAGTATAGATTTTTAATACTGGAATCCTCCTGTATACGTTGCATAAAATACAAGACCAAAATGATTTGTGTATCGTACCTATGGACACATTTAATAATTCTTAGAAACTCGGCTTTCCTATTAGACGTAGATTCTCTATTATTCTTAAAACTTTACAATACCTGTACTTAGGTTATTATTTATTTTTACAAGTATGAACTTTTCTAAAGATTTTTACAGTACTGCTATATTTGCAGCAATTTCAGACAATGCGTCTCTTCAAATGTTAAATGCTTGTAAAATTTATATTAAACCTTTTCCGAAGAAAGCAAAACAACAATAGAAATATGACTATAGAAAATATAAGCTATATGGAAGACGTAATACTAGCAATTGTGTATTTCATAGACAATTTTCAAGTGAAGATACTAGTGTTATATAGATTTCTAACAGAATGTTATTGTCACATAAACATGTAAACAAGTATATATATTTTACGTATTAATAAACAGTTTATTAGAGATATTCCATAAATAATATTCTTAGTACACACTACTAGTCGATGTTTTTTAATGGAAACAAAGAACATTTAAAAACGTCCAGTTGAAAGAATCATAATTATATTCTATTCAAATTAAATATTAAATAAAAAATTAGTGTTTTCTATGTAAATGCTTATAGACCTATAAACAAATATTTCAGTAGTTATTAAAGTTTATTTTGTTATATTTAAATAATACAATTAAATTTGGTTAGCTTCAATGAGAGTATTAGAAAGTTGTATTTTCAAAATTCATTGATTGACCTATGCATAAAAATTACATGAACATTTGCTCTTACTTTACAATTTTATTCCAATAGTGCTTATGAATATGTGCGCAAATCATTTGAAGTGTTCACCTCATCCTTCAATATTGAGAAATTGGTACCCAAGTATAGATGCAACCCTCGATTACGTAACGAAGCTTTCTAAAGTTATCCGCATCAAGGTTGAAGAACATTTAATAAAATGGAGAAAAGTTGTTGGACACCCGTTTATGATGAAATGTCAATAAGTTTAGACATTCATTTGGATACATAAATTTGAATTATGGCACCCATGATGCTGTTCCAGTGGCATGAGATTTCTTTTTGTAGCTTTAAATTCCAGATGGAAAGTGCCTGTTAGATATTTTTTGATTAGACCATTAAATGCTAATCAAAAACGATGTTACAGAATTGTTCTTATCAAAGCAGGATCGTAAATTTTACTTTTTAACTACTACACTGCTTTTATATTTTTATTCTGTTTAATTGTAACATAAAATGCTCGGCATGAGTTGTCAAGCTAATTATAATGCAAAAAATTGTTAAGATGATTCCATTTCCAAAATAACAAGTAAAGTTGCGAACTAAAGATAATTTGATATGTGTTATTAAACTGTTCTTCTGATTGGATTTTATGGCTTCTCTTTGGCTTCTCCAGGGCGTTGGTGGAATGAAATAGTTAAATGCTGAATAGTTAAAGATGATGTTGCAAGTTGATCTGTCAGCTAGTTGACCTGGTGGAGATGTATGATGGCGATGGAATTTTATGACGTAGAAAATGAAATTGTGGTGATGTGGGAAATATTCACTGTAATTGTGGTGATGTCGGATTATAAAATTTTCATATTGTCATGAGGCGCATGCTTTTACGCTTTTAGTGTAGAATAGATAATACTACCGCTAATCACTGATCTATTTATATGATGCTTAAATATTAAAATTTTTAACTATTTCTGTTTAAAATTTAAAGAATTTTTGATTATTACAAATAATTATTTTGTTTATCCTTTGTTACATTGTCATTCATATAATATACCAAATCGTTTGTGAATTGGAATTAAAAGTTTAATAATATGTAAATCTATTTATCACACATTGTTTAAAAATATTGTTTTGCTAATGTGTCTGAAATTTAAAATTAATAGAAATGTTTAAAACAGAATTTGTTTTCATAAATTATTGTAATTTCATGTCTGACTTCATTACAGCTAAACTTTTTGAGAATAAATTGGAGATGAGGATTACTGCATCAGCTCTTGCATACCACCTCGTACTGCTAGAGACTTTTGCGATTAAAGAACTTTTATTCTCACTGTTCCAGAAGTTTCTTTCTAAATATCATGGAATGAAATGTTTAATTTGCTCCAATTTGAGGACGAAAAATGAATCATTCATATATTTTACGAAATGTAATTCAATAAAAATAGAAAAATACACTCACTTCCACTGTATTTCCAATGTATTTTTATTTCATTAAAAGTTTTGACGATTATAGTTTTCATTGTAATAATGGCATTTGTATCTACCATAGCTAAATGTTCATACGAATAATATACATAGCACATATTTTGGATCCAATTGGATAACAGTATTGACAGACCTTCGGATTATTTATCGCTGACATAATTTTTTAATTTTTCCAGTCAATATTGATTTTATTTCATTTTTGTACTAAACTCTGAATGCGATGCTTTATGTTTTATTATAATATTTATATTTGCTGTTGTATCATATTGGCATTCCTCTGTAGTACTCGTATTTATATTAAAGAATTAATGTATAAAATGACATCTTATTTGATCAAAACATTGTGAAGTTCAGATGATTATTCAAGTTACTTTTCTATTAAATCTATTTAACTGGATGCAATATTAATTAATTACAAAGGCCGTTCAAGCTCAGAGCTTTTGGAGAAGCAATAATTTATTTTTTAATATCACCTCCTCCTTGATTAAAACACTTATTTCAACGATATTATAATTTAGCAGATGTAGTAGTTTACTCCAAGTCGTTAAACGAAAAAGCTACTTACTGTACTGAAGATCTCTAACTTGGACCCAAATTTCTTACTACCAACTGGTTTTTTTAAGTTTGGACAACCAAATTTAAAAATCATTGAAGAAATGCTTGCTGACTGCAGGAATCATCGATCCTTCCAATTCAGGTTATACCAGCCCGATCGTGTTGCTATAAAAGAAATACTCGTTTCTGTATCGATTACAGGAAATTAAACGCTGTCACAATTAGCGAGCCGTCATCATTACCTGTCATCATCAAAACGTTGCAAAATCTGGGAGTCGCCAACGTCATTGACGCCGTGGATACTCTGAGATACCCATAGGGACTAAGTCAAAACAATACATCGCGATTACAACACAGTATAGAGTGTAGTATCAATTTAATTTCATGCCATTTGCAATGAAGAATGCACCAGCCCGCTTTCAAAGGATCATGACTAAGGTTATGTCGACTATCAACACCACTTATGTTCGGTATAGTTTTGGCATCATCATTAGTGATCTTTTTCTTCTTACGCCGTCTCCCTAACGAAGGTTGACGATCCAACCTGGTAACATGACCCGTGATACTGCTGCCAGAAATATTTCGCTCGCCTCTCATGATATGCCGGATGTATTGAAGTTTCCGCTTCTATATGGTTCTTAACAGTTCTTTGTTCTTTCCCATCTACCTGAGTACCTCTTCATTGGTTTTCTTTTCAACCCATGATATTTTTAGCATTCGCCGATACAGGTACAATTCTAGCCGATTATCCAACAATGGGCTAAGCGTCCAACTCTCCACCCCATACAGAAGGACGGGAAATATAAAAATCGCATCATACGAATGCGTATTTGCAGATTCAGGTCTTTATCTTTATTCGTGAAGACATGTTTTATCGCTATGAATGTACTGCTGGCTTGTTCTATCCATGATGGAATTTCTTTTTTGCCCCCTTACCCCTTACGAAACCTCTCCTTCGCCCCCTTACCAATTTTCGCATGAAAATCACCAAGCACTACTGTTATTTCCTCTTGCTTTGTCAAGTTTATGGCTTCTTCTGTAGTGGAGTAAAACTGCTCTGTTGCATCATAAAATTTGTCACAAGTAGGGGGATACACCTGTATTACATTCATGGCTCGATGAGATGTAGAGAGCTTCAGAAGCATTAATGAAATCGATGACGGCCTTCTCTAGTTCAGCGGAGATAAGTATACTAACGCCATACCGATGCTCATCGTCATCTCCTTCATTATGATAGAGAACTCTATGCTGCGTTCTAAGAGAGTCTGTACCCGACCATCTGACTTCACTGAGTCCTAAGATCTTAATCCGCAGCTGGTGCATTTCTACATCAAGTTGGCAAGCTTCCGAGTCACATATAAGCTACGTACATTCCAAGTTGAAATCATAGTGTTGTAGTATATTTGGTAACACCGGGGGGGGGGGATTCCCCTCACCCTCTTCCCATTTAAGGGGTGCCCAGGACTGAGGGTCGTTTCACTGTTATACTTATTCATGTTGGCTGGTTGGAAATAATTTGCAGTGGGACTTCGTTTTCTTTCTCCACCGCAGTGTGGGAACCATTAAGGTTGCTACAGCTTGGCAATTGAATTCCATCTTCAAGCGCCGTCACATGGTACTGTTGATGCTGCTGCCCATGCGGACCAATGCAGTTTACCGGGCTGTAGCGTTTGGAGCCAACAAATGAGAGCTGGGGACCCTATGGGTACTGCCCTGATAATCTCCAACATTCTTACTGCCAACCGATTTTGTGCAGTTTGGAAAGCCAGATTTCTTAAAGCTAGATTTCTTAAAACTGTTTAAAAGTCATGAGACTGTCTTGAAATCAGTTTAATGGTATTGCACTGTAACGCACTAAAGCAAAATAAACGAATATTACGAAATTTGTGAAATCGTTTATTAAACATTTAGTTTTAAAATGTAAATGAAAAGTGCAAACATATGCTCCTTTTTAGTAGGTTTTTTCAATATATGCATTTCGTATTCTTTGTTTAAGATCTCTGCTGTGTTATGATATACATATATGTTATGTGCCTGCATTCCGTTCTGTTCTAGTTTACTTACAGAGGGATACTGAATGGGTGTCTTAACAAAACACCGTCATACAAGAGAATGAAACGAGTTCATCATGGTGTTGTAATTTTTAAATATTTATTTTAGGAATACATATATGTATATTCTTCTTGCGTAATAACATACAAGAGACCAGATTTCATAAAATTAGTTTGTAATAAACCCATAGCATACACGTATTTTGAATATAAAATTGAAAAAGTTACTATACAAAAAATTAATACTAACATTATTGTAATGGTATGGTACTATAAAGGTACTATAAAGGACGCTATCAGCACGGGTGCCACCACCGAACTACAGTCGACTGCTTTGAAATCTCTACAAAATTGTTCTTTAACAACTTGAAAAAATATTGACCGCAGGAATCATCGAGCCTTCCAATTTTCCTTATGCTAGCCCTATCGTGTTGGTAAAGAAGAAAAACGGAACGTCCCGTTCCTGTATCGACTGCAGGAAATTAAATGCCGTCACGTTCAGCGAGTCGTCATTATTATCTGCCATCACCGAAATGCTGCGAGATCTGAGAGACGCCAAAGTCTTTTTCACATTGGACTTACGCTGTGGATATTGGCAGATACCCATGTAAACCCAGTCAAAACAATAAACCGCCTTTACAACACGGAATGGAGCGCAGTATCAGTTTAAGTTCGTTATTCCCAAATTTGACCGTTGCATTGTTGAAGCATTTTTTTAATTAGTGCAATCAAGAAAGTGTTCCTACTCTAAAAATTCTTTATTCCAACAATACCCTTATTGAAGTTAAAGAGCTGTTATGAAGAACATCATGTAATAAACGTGTTATGAGATTCTTTATGATAGCTCTTCAACTTGAATAGAGATCGTACGGCAGGACCGACATTCAGATAGTTTTGCAATCATTTTATTATGAATTAAGAATATATAGATGCTATTACTTTTTAAGGAGAAGTATAACTCTGTTAATTATTAAGTGAGATAACAGTTTCGAAAACTGCATATTTACGTTCTGGGCAGTTTAAATTGACTTAAAAAAGCAAAGGTAAAGGTAGATGCGCATTTCTGGCATATGTGATAGCCTTTATCCGTAGCCTTTGCTTTCACATCTCATTATTGCATTAGTTAATGAGAACAAAAGCTCCGCTCAGTGCACCACCTTTGGCTAGCAAGCCAATTTACGCCCGTACGATTGTAAAGGCAGTCAAAAGTTGTGCACCGAGCGGAGCGTTGGTTTTCATTAACGAATGCAATGATAGGATGTTGATACAGAGGGTACTGATGAAGGCTACACCTATGCCAGATATGCGGATCTACCCTTATCTTCGATTTTTTAAGCCAATTTGAACTTCCTAAAACGTCAATATGCAGTTTTTGAAATAATTAACTCACTTAATAATGTTATTATTGGTGGAGTAAAGGATTTTCGAAGTTGGAATACTTATTTGATTTCAAATAGTTGGACATCTATCTTCAGTCGTTGCACTACTGATGCATTTCTTTTAAATATTGCAGTCAATGAAGTGTTCCAACTATAAATATTGGTTATTTCAACAATATGTCTTGGTCCCTAGTCAGTCCAACTGCTCAGTTAATAATATTGTTGGGGCTTTTGTTTCAATAATTACAATAACACTGAATAACATTCTTTCAATAACACATGTTATGTTATTGGAAATAAAACGTTATTGGAAATATTAATTCCTAGAACTAATTTTAGATCAGCTCTGTAAGACACATTTATTTATTTTTGTTGTTTGATCCATAGTAAGACTGAATTAGTAATTTGAAATAAAAATTGTACTTCCTCACTTAATTTTTATTTATTATACTATTGGTTTCGCTTCGAGCATCATCAGGTATAAATTAAAAATGATTTTATTCTATTTGTGATTTCATTTTCTGAATCTATTTAATCTAGACATATATTTCAATACCCCAAAAAAATATTTATTTTACCTCGCATATTGAGGGGCTATTTAAAATATTTTTATAATTCTTGTGAAATTTTTCAAATAAAAATTCTAATTATAAATTTACTTATTAAAAACTAATCAGAATAGCTTAAATACATGACATTGCATTACAGTAATATCTCAACATTTATAAAACTATATGCGTGCATATTTGTGTTAAACCACGCAATACGCGTTATAAAATAGTTAATAATAATATACAAAAAATAATATGGAACATATAGATAACAATAATAATAAAAATATGCTACAGGAACAAGAGGCAAATTGTTGGGTAAACCTATACATAACTGCAATACTTCAAATTTTCCAAGTTCAGTTTTTGTAAGTATTGTTATTTTTAAATTTAATAAACAATTATGTACTATAAAAATGCTTAAGGTCTACAAAATTAATTGCTACCGTAATGTACGAGAATTTTTCGAAAATTGTATGATAGGAATTTTTGGATGAATCTTCTTTATCACTTTCTACATTTATGTTTTGTTACATGAACTAGAAATCAAAGGATTGATAATGCATTAATGTGTACGTCTTGTGTCATTTTTTTTAAAATGGAAAATAATAAGTTAAAAACGAGGCATGATAAACTACATTCATTTCAAACATTTAACGCCAATCAAAATGAAATTGGAGTTGGATTTAAAACTGGTAACATTTGTTCTTTCAATGGTTAGAGCTTAAAGACTTATAACCTTAAGCATGAGCGCATAACACAGATGATGAATTCAATTAATGAATTTTCAAAAAACGAGCAGATACAACGGAGTAGTGATGTGTTGTTCTTAAACAAAAGCATCAACTGAGATGGATACGTAGCCAAAAATATCCAGCTGCATGGTTTATTGTTAATTATGGTTCCAGTAGAAAGTATGAGGACAAATTGTTTGCGTGAAAAGACTATTTTCTTTTCCCCTTTAACAACTGATTTCTTTTAGTCGCGGCAAGTTTTTCCTCTCGTCCACCTACAAACTGCCACACCTGTGCGATGAAATTATTATGCTTTTGTGTCCATTCTTGCAGATCAAATGAATTTCCATTTCCCTTAGATCATCTATGAAAAATATTGAAAGATTTTTACATTAGACTCCCAATAAGTGAATACTTCATATTTTTTTACGTTACAATATGAATGAAAATTTGCATTGGTTTTAAATTAGTAGATACTCGTATATTTGGATAATAAAATTAAAATCTGGTGTTGTTAACGCTTATTTCCTTAAATGTGTGTTAATATATCTTCAAATCGTTAATATGGTTAATAAAGTAATGGTTTTAGATTTATTGTTGAATTAAATTAAGGTTAAAGGCTTATTACTAAAATAGTATGGTGTTCTATAAGATGGTTTCTGCATATCAGTATAAATTCAATTTTATGGCTTTAATAATTTATTTTTATGATGTGTGAATTCTTTTACTTTTATTAGATTTAGTTTTATTGTAGCATTCGCACTAGATTGAAAATATTGGAGCATACATTGTTGAGGCTTCATTAATATCTAACTTTGTTAAAATTCACTGACATTAATTAATTGATGCATGGCGTTTTGAATTATGTCTAATATATTGATTAGGCAAATAAATGTAGTAGATTGAACGTTGACCATTACATTTAAGCCATATTATTGTTTTAATAATTTAGTGCCTTTGGCGGCCTTTGATTTTTATACAATGTTATAAAGCTTGGTATTAGCCCATGCTACGCTGACAGTGATTACACACCGTTGCTCATAAACCATTGTTATGTGTTAATTAAATTTTAATATTTTTTTAAATTATTTTAATATTATTTAACTATTTAATATTATTTAACTAAACATAGTTAAAATACACCCGAAATATTGCGATAAATGTCATTAAGTTTAATTAGGTTCATACGTAATCGATTTTTTCTGTGGAATGGATATCCTATACGCTGCGCCATTAAAATTTTCGGTTTAAGAAAATTTGTGAAAAAGACAATTTTTTAAAATACATTATAAAAGTTAGGTAATACTATCGATAAATTATAATTATAAATGACAAGCAACAAATGTGCGGTTATAGCTGATAGACTCGTCAGCAGTCTCCGCTCGCAGACCTCCAGTAAACCCGTAGAGATAGCTACGTATTGCTTCTAACACAAACATGGACATAGGTCTATGTTACTAGTATGATAACATTCACGACTTTTAAATACAAGTACGTACTCAACTTTTAGGTCAAATGAAATAGGTTGTGCCTGTGTCAGTATTTAACGTACTCTATTATACCAGTATGATATAAACAAGTACGTACTAGTACTATGCGTTTGACTTAAATACCGGCATACACACAAGCTTGCATGGTTCTAAAAGTTGACTACGTACTTGTTTTTAAGTCGTGAATATTATTCTTACAAGTAATATAAATCTATGTCTATCTATGTGTTGTGTCTACGGGTATACTGGAAGTCAGCGAGCCTAGTTTATACAAGCTGTAGGAACATGTAACAAAACTTAAGTGAATTGAAAACATAGTAATTGATTACTATTTGGTGAAAACGGCATCTTGCAAAAATGTTACAGCATAGATTCCCGACGCCATCAATAGACCCTGAACCACACTCGATCGCTTTGACATCCTCAGCCAAGCCATACAAGGTGTCGGACGACAAAAAGAGAATTGAAGAAATGCTGACCGCAGGAGTCATGAAGCATTCCAATTCATCTTATGCTAGCCACATCGTGTTGGTAAAGAAGAAAGACGGAACGTCTCATTTCTGTATCGATTACAGGAAATTAAACGTCACGGACAGCGGGCCATCATCATTATCTGTTATCACCGAAACGCTAAGAGTTTTGAAAGTCTTTTCTACTTCGAATTTATGCCGTGGATACTGGCAGATAACCATGGAGACCCAGTCAAAACAATATACCGCGATTATAACAGAGAATTGAGCGTAGGATCAATTTAAGTTCATGCAATTTGGACTGAAAAATGCGCTAGCTAGCTTTTAAAGGACCATGACTAAGTTTATCACCGGCTATCTACATTACTTATGTTTGGTCCATATTGATGACATCATCGTCTACAGCAGTAGCATTTAGGAGCACTTCTACCACCTACAACAGATCGGCGAGCGGCTTCAAGAATACAAGTTCAAAATCACCATACACAAATGTGAGTTCGACCAGACTAAGCTTCAATATTTAGGTCATGTAAACGATGGTAATCATACGATGTCTCAGGAAAAACATTTGTTTCCGCAGAATTCGGAGCCAATGTGTGCACATGCAATGGGGTACGCGATTACATACAGAATTTCGTCACCATCTTGACTAGCTGCTGAAAAAGTCGTCCAACCGATAATAATAATAATAATAATAATAACATCTTAATATATGCAAACTTACATACAATTAATGTTGAAATGGAGAATTTTAAGAATTAGTTGTCGAGGCATTCAGAGCGTAACGCTTGATTATCGGAATCGTAGTTCAATACAATGAGGTCTTGCGCCTATATTTGGAATAGGAGAAGGTGTTGATAGCAGCTAACCCTATGTTAGAAACACGTGTCCAGCTTGCCTAATTTTTTTAATTAATTCTTATAATAGTCTGTTCATCACAATTTTCGAAATTAACACCTACTTACTTAAAATTCGTCTTACTGCGTAAAGGTAAATACTAGTTATATTCTTCATTGTATTACTCAAGTTTATTATTTATGGTTCAAGTTTATATATGTTGACATCAAATATTTTATATATTAACGGAAACGCTGTTTAAAGAATAGTAATATTTAATATTTAGTTTTTTTATTACATCATTAGAAATCAAATGTTTTTATAAAATGGATGGCGACATACGGATGGCGATTTTTACGTTCATAATTGGCAATATTTGCTCTCATTAGCGGTTATCATCGTTAGTTTCATGTACCTTGTTATTTATTGATAGCTTCATCGATAATGTTGTGTTGAATACTTGATGTGCAACGTTTTCTATACCAATTTGTCTGGCGCTTTATGTAGCTGTAAATGTAGTTTACATTAAACTAGTTAGTTCCTTGTTTCCTATCTATTCATAACAAATTACTCAATCCTTTTTTTATTTTGAAGATGAAATTAAACAATTTTTTATTACATAATTTGTAAAGTATCTAACTCTATTCCTATGTTCTATTATCACATAATCGATTTGAATCTCTAGGAAGTAACTTGCACATTCTGGATGTAAATGAGGAACGAAACGATAATGATAAACTCTGAAAGGTACGTCCAATCATCAATTCTTTCGAATAGAGTTGGTAATCTATGCATTGACGCATCAATAATTCCATCCAAAGAACAACTTGTAGTGAAGCAGTATCTAAAAGATAAACCAAACCCGTGGGAAGTTAAAGTGTTCATATTTTGTTGTGCTTCTGGTATCGATATATTGTTCGATTGTGTACCAAAGCTCTACTATTCTAATTGCCCGTTTGCAAGAAATGTATTCGGCTACCAATGTGCTGGTAATTCATCTAACCAGTAGAATTCCATAGCATGAAGAGCACACTCTGCCTTGTGATAATTATTTTGCATCACTATTATTACTGCAAGAAGTATTAGAAAAAGGCGGTTTTGTAGCAGGAGCCATTCGCGCCAAAAGAAAAATGTCCCCTGAAGTCTGAAATTGAGATAAAGAAATGTGGACGTGGTAGCAACGAGTCATTTGTTACAGACGATAAGCAAATAGTCGTAGTGCGATGGTATGATAATAAATGCGTAACATGACAGCGTATTTCATAGGCATTGAATCTGATGATGGGATGAGAAGATGGGACGGAAAGGAAGGAGTCCATATAATGGTGAAACCTCCAGCAATTATGCGATTGTATAATATTTCCATGGAAGGGGTAGATAAGTGTGATTTTTTAATTGCATCTTTTCTAGCGTACTTTCATTAGATCACGAAAATTGAACTTGGGTGTAAATTTCCATTAGTTCAATCTAGCCGTTTGTAACGCTCGATTACAATATCAGTCAGAAATGGAACGCGAAGGAGTAATAAAAATGGCCAGGATGGATTTGTTGGAGTTTACTATATCAATAGCAAAAGGATTGACACTTTCTGATTAGCACAGCAAAACGAGGTAGACCATTGTCCGTAAGTCCAAGAAATTCAGAAGTATCAATTAAGCGCAAAAAAACACGACATAAGATTTGATAACCTTCGTCACTGGCCGATACATAAAAATGGCAACGAGCAGCACTCTAAGCTCGGGTCATGTGGAGGGCGTTGACGGACTCAGTGCGAAAAGTTAAAAGTGTCCCTCTGTTTATCCAAATTAAAAAATTTTCATACTAAATAATTAATGTAATGTGTTTATGTACAAACCATTATTTTAATTAAATATATGTAAGTTTTCATTATTCGTATATTTTATCTCTGAGATCTCCTGGTGGCATTTGCCACAACTGATTAATTCTGGTGTAGTCGAACTCCACCGAAAATAATCCCTTACTTGAAACAGATTGCATAACTCCCCCGATGGCCGATGTAAAGATTAACTATTACCAGTTCGAATTTGAGTTTGGAGTTCCTGATCAGCTTCCCATCAATAATAATTAACAAAGAAAAAAAATATTTTCAAATTTAAAAATCAAAGGCTGAAAGGGATATAGCATGTAAATTATATGGTATATGAAAGGTAAAAGTAAAATATTCATTGAATAAGCAAACCAAATAAAATGTAGAAAATAATTAAGAACATAATTCTAAATAGAATAATTAAATGCAAAAATAATTAAATTTTCATTAATACTTTTGGTTGTTCGTATTTTTCCATTATGTGTATAATTTTGAAAAACACTTAACTCGTAACTTATGTATTATTTTATTATCGCGATAATTTCCTACAAGATTTGCGAAAAATACAAAATACATATTTTAATGTTTTACAGCTAGTATATAGGCGCCAATATATATTTATAGTTATTTGCGCTAACTAGCGTCTAAAAGGTTAAGTAAAATGGATGATATAGGAAAAGGATAATTCTTATACAAGACTCTGAGCTTTAATTTTATTCTATTTCTTCGTAATAGATTTAGTCTAGATGTCACTTCTGGTAATATCCAGGCGTCTAAACTCTTGGATTGGTGCCGACTATAAGGTACCACATATGTCTTTCTAACTGTACTCCGTACGTCGCGTTAGAGGAAATATCTCGATATTTTTTATGTTTATGGTTATGAACTACGTGTCTGTAAATTTTATTTTTCTTCTTTTTAGTGCGTAAATCTATTGCTTCATATTATTTGTTTTCAATAGGCAATTAATATTGTGATTAAAAGTTTTTATTAAAATTTGTTTTTACTTTAACACGTAAAGCAGTGATTATCAACTTTTACCTCGATTTTAGTTTTATATTCCATAATTCACGTTTTCTACTACAACAAAAATGTATCTTTGTCACTCATGTATTATATTTTTAAGTAAGTAGGTGATAATTTCGAAAATTGTGAAGAAAAGATTATAAGAATTAGTTGTAAAAATTGAGGCAAGGTGGACACGTGTTTCTAGCATCGGCTTTAGCTCGGCTTTTTTTTTTGAGAAGCATCGGACCGTTCTAAAGATATCCAAAGTTGTTTCTACAGTGATCTTAATAGTAAAGGGGACTTTAACAATCAAAGCTCAACACCTTAGCATATGTGGTTCAACCCCAGTATTAGAGTACGTACTTACACGATATTTCAATAAAAAATGTAAGTAGTATTAACTTTTACGCCGTAAGACGAATTTTAAGTAAGTCCGTGATAATTTCGAAAATTGTGATGAAAAGGCAATTATAAGAATTAGTTGTAAAAATTGAGGCAAGGTGGACACGTGTTTCTTGCATAGCTTAGCCGTTATCAACACCTTCTATTATGCCAAATATAGGCGCAAGATTTCATTGTATAGAACTACGAATGCGATACTAAACCGTTACGCTATGAATGCCTATACAAATAATTGTTAAAATCTTCTATTTAAAGTTTGCTCATCTCCTATATGTGTACAGCGAATAATTCAAAATATAACTTCTTAATATATGCAAACTTACATTCAATCAACGTTGAAATAGAAAATTTTAAGTAGTAGTTGTCATGTCATTCATAGCGTAACGGTTGAGTATCGGATTCGTAGTTCGATGCAATTACGCCTATATTACGCCTTTTACGCCTATATTTGGAATAAGAAAAGGTGTTGATGACAGCTGTACCTATGCTAGAAACACGTGTCCACCTTAGCTCAATTTTTATAACTAATTCTTATAATCTTCTTTTCTTCACAATTTTCGAAATTATCACCTACTTACTTAAAACTATATTACATGAGTGACAAGATACATTTCTGTTGTAGTAAAAAACGAGAATTATGGAATATAAAACTAAATCTAGCTAAAAGATGATAATCATTGCTTCACGTGTTAAAGTAAAATCAAATTTTATTAGAAAACTTTTAATCATAATATTGATTACCTACTGAAAACAAATAGTATGAAGTAACAGCTATAACCTATGCTAGAAACACGTCTTCACCTTGCCCCACTTTTTGAAACTAATTCTAATAATCGTCTTTCTTCACAATTTTCGAAATTATTACCTACTTACTTAAAATTCGTCTTACCGCGTAAAAGTAAATACTACTTACACTCTTCATTATTATATTTTTATTAACTTTTATTACCTTATAGCAGGGGTGGGCAATCATTTAAGCTGTTGTGCCAGTTTCCGACTGAAAATTTGATCGCCGACCACTTTAAAAACTTTTCTTATCACAAACTCAACGTGAAATGTATTTGCTATTCCATTTAAAGTAATTTATAAAATGTTTAGGCAAGGCCGGATACAAACATTTGGCGGGCCGCCATTTGGTCAGCCTTATAGTGTATCTGCCTTATAGTGTATCAAACGCTACACTTTTATTTTGGAGAAAAAGAGCTGCAGAATTTTCAAAACTCGCAACATCTGCCAACGGTCTATGAAGCCACGGACGTAGGCCTTTTAGCCATAAGTTTTGTTTCCTTACTTCTATTTTCGCCTCAATGATCAGTCGGAATATTTCGTACTTGTCTCCACGCATTATATCTTCGACATATTGCAGATTTCTCTCCTTGACAGTATTCATAACTTTGTTCTTTTTTTTTGCATCATCTGGAGCGTTCTTTTTTTTTTGGATCATCTGGAGTATCTCGACATTAGTTTTTCTTTTGGTCCAGAAGATGCGTAGCACTTTGTTGTATACATATACTTTGAAAGCTTGGATGCTCGCTTCCAGCAGAGGACCGACTGTTCAGATCCCACAATCATAGAGAAGGATAGGAAATATGTAACAACGTAGCATTCGGACACTGAGTTGCAGGTCGCGTTTGGTGATAAAATTTCTCATGCTACCGAATGATCTTCAGTTCTTGATATTATTTCTTTCCAAAGTCACATTGTTAAATTACAACTGCTTCTAGGTATCTGGAAGATATAACCTATTAGACGACGTTGGTTTTTATTCGAAGAACTGTTTATTTAGGTGACACTAAGAAAATCGTCGCTAAGGCAAAACTCGGGATTTATGTTTTTGAATGAATCATGAATTTTGTGTTAGCGACATTCACCGCTAGACCATGGTGTTCGCTAAGTGTCACGATGATGTCTTATTAATTGTTGAAGACTGGTTAAAGTACTGGCAATAACAACAGTGTCATCAGCGTATCTTATGTTATTAATTAGGCAGTCATTGATCTTTGTTTTAGCATTTGTATTTGCCAAAGCTTTCGTGATAATGGCTTCGGAGTACAGATTAAAGAAAAGTGGAGACAATACGTAATGCTGTCGAACGCCGTTTCTTATAACCATCTCCTCCGAATGTCTGTGATCTCTACTCCAACTTGTGCTGTCTGGTTCCAGTAGTGCTATTTCCTGCATTTATAGCCGTTACTCTTAGAATTTTCGCTATCTTTGGATGCAATACGCAAAGGAATGCTTTCTGGTGCTACAGAAAACATATATAGGCATAAATGTTCATATCCTGGCTTCTTTGTGTGAGCTGTCACATTAAGCGAGAGTACTTCACGTCATTTCTGAAACCGATTTGGGTGTTATCTACTTCTTAATTGCATTTTCTGTATATGTGGGTGTACATCATCCGTATGGACGTTTTTAAAACGTGGGACATAAGCTTACCATATCATTGTCATCACATCGGCATGCGGTGACTTCAGCTATTCTAACAGTATTTTTCCAATTTTCCTGTGCCATCTTCGAGAGCTTAGAGCTTAAGTTTCCGCAAGGATGCTATTTAGACCTACTACCTTGTTGTCCTTCTGCAGTGTAATGGCATGTCACACTTCATCCCTAGTGATGGCGGGACTCGTCTCCTTGTCCTCGTTCGCTTGCAGCAACTCGTCCGGCCATGCGTCATTCCACAGGTGCTCCACGTACTTTTTCCAACACTTGAGCTTCTGTATCACATCCGTGAAAATTTGGTTGTTATCATTTATAAGTCCTTTGTTTCTTACGGTGTTTCCCTATTATCTCTTTAATCTTCTTATATACATTAACCAGCTCGTGCTTCTTTCAGTTTCTGCGTATTATTCTATTTGGCTCCTCATCTTTGTGTTTGGTCTTTGTATTATTTTCTCTTCTCTTCTTTCTTGATGTCGTCAGTCATCCAAGGTCTTTTTTGTGTCAACCTTTAAGCCAATATCTTTAGTTTGGGTCTTAATAAGCGCATCCCCCACCAATGCCTACTGCTCCTCGACGTCTGACATATATAATTCAGTAGAAACTTCCATTCTGCGCTCAAGTTTTTGACTCATCATTGCTTTCATAAGTGAATCCTTTATTTTTAGGTCTACCCGAATGGCATTGTGATCGTTATATATGTTAGCACCGAGGTATGTTCTGGTTGATTTTACTGGCTTTCTGAGGCTTTTATCAGAACGTAATCGATTGGGTTTTGAACTCGATGATCCATGTAGTCAGCTGTAGATCAAGGTGTTAGCGATGGAAAGATGTTGTGCAGTGCAGATCTACACTGGCATTTCTCTCGCTAAGCCCAAAACATCCAGCTACGTCCCCTCCGCTCCAGCTCCAATCTGTGCATTGAAATTTTCCATAACGATTAATATTTCACCCATCTTCGTACTTTTCATAGTCTCTTCTAGTTTATTGTGAAAGGCTTTTATTACATCGTCTGTCTTAAGCTGATCGTGGCATATACTTGCACAAAGCGTGATATTTGAATTTTGATATTGCGTGAAATTTGATATTGCTTGTTTGAAATTGCGTGACGCGTGACATACTCGGCGTGAGGTTTGTAATTGCAAAAACATCAAGCTTTCTGTTTTTGCGAGGAAAGAAGGGGAGGAAATCTACGACTCCGAAGACATTAGCCTGGCAACTCAATTGTGGTGGCTCTGATTGACATTTTTTATGTAAGACATTATAAGCCCGCAACGAATTTATTCTTGTCTTAGTCTTAATTCGAATGCAAAATGTGAAATTGGCGGCATAACTAGGAAGGATTCCTCGTGCTCAAGTGGCCCGATCACACGTAAAATTATTTAGGAGCTATTAAAAAATTGAGTTCTATTTGGCGCTTCTCCAAATTCGCTAATCTAAATCTTGTTTAATCCGCCACTGCAAATATTGACTTAATTGAAATCTAGCTTCTAAGGTTTTAAGTTTTCTCAATAAGCTCTGAATATATGTACTAATTGGTTACTCCTATGTTATTTTATCAAGTTACGCGGGTCTACTTTGTTCCGAATTGGTTTTGTTTCGAAACGTATGGATCTAATACACTCTCCAAACCTAGCATTTCCTAATTATTAAAATATTCAGTG
>WYDF02255978.1:19284-34187 GCA_009867245.2 Adranes taylori
ATTGGTTTTGTTTCGAAACGTATGGATCTAATACACTCTCCAAACCTAGCATTTCCTAATTATTAAAATATTCAGTGATTTCATATTTATTTTATTTTTTGAAATTGTGGGAAATATTATGTGGACGTGATTGGTTCAGAATATTTCTAATTCTTATTTAGATAAAACCAGGATAAAAGTAATTAGATAAAACCAGGATGAAATATGAACTAAAGTTTCCAAAGTATAAAAACTGTCAACTTTGATAACAGCAGTCAATATTTCGAAAGACCCATGAGCCCGCGTTTTATGTACTCTCTAAGCGTTACTCAATTTTATTAGACATGACACGAAAAATTGAAGTACATGTCATTCATTATAGCAAGTAGCAGTAGCAGTAGCAGGCAAACTATATAAAGCTTTTGTTGCCTCAGACTTAATTTTTACGAACTATCTTCGTCCGAAAGGCATAATTCAGGTTGTGATGGAAAAATTGCATTAGCCTCAGTTGTTTCCTATGCACCAGATTCACCAACAACGTTTACATGACATTGATGTGGGCGCTTGTGTTTCCTGAGATCATCCTTGCATACATTGTAATATTTTGACATACACGAAACATCCTCCTCCTTATGTCATTTGTCCTTCTTCTGTCAGATGCAATCAAATGCTGTCGTTACAGTTATATTTATTAAGCCTATGAAATTGCAATTGAAATTTTGTGAGTGGTTGAGGCAAGTCAGTTAGGGAGCAAAAAACTTTAGCAGAAGGTTCTCCATGCTCTGTGCTTCTCATGGCCTACACAAATCAGCTGTTGGTTTCAAACTAAAGAAAAAGGCAGAAACGCAAACCGGACAACAGAAATGAATAATTGCGAACTGCAAACTAAGTTTTATCTCACCTATTGTCAGTGCTTGTACAAGATTGTTTAAGACACTTTTTTACTTTTACAAGGAAATTCTTTCATTTAGTTCAAGTGTATCATTCGATTCAACACATTATCCACTAGATTAAAGAAAGAGAGAAAACCACATTCACCTCAGCACATTTCAACATAAGTTTAAGATTCCACTGGTCTTCCTTATAGATTTCTACAATGTTTTCATGTTTTCGAATTGTTGACGGCATAAGTTTAAGACTTAAATTTATATTATGTTTTAAATCGGGGGCAAAATAGTATCACGATTTCTACGGTTATTTTTAGGTACATTATAACAATACTCATTATACAGAGGGTAAAATCAATTAGCTTAACAAAGACTTCTTCAGCAATTCAATTTATAGGTAGCAAAATGTTGCATACGTTTATATTTAAAGCAAAAAAAGATATGAAAAATACCAGACTTTGTAATGCCGTGTGTGAAACGAAGACGTACGGTAGTACTGTATTGCAGAGAAGCAACAAAAAGGAAACTATGCTAGCCACCGAAACGGCGACGGGAACTGCAGCAGCTGCTTACCAGACATTGCCAGATGATCGGTCGCAACGGTGAAATGGTTTGATCAGTTATATACAGTGGCAAGAAAAAATAATCCTTACATTATTATATTTAATACCATGTTTACATTTTTAATTTTTAATTAATTATGTTATGTATAAAGAAAATTAGGTCTTTAAGTTTTTATATTAAGAATATTATATAAATTTGAATAAAATATTTTCTTTTTAAAAAACACTAAATCCACAGAATCGTGCTATGATTATCCTTTAACCACTATGGTGATTAATTTTGAAGTGAAAATAACCTTACAAGAAAGATACAAGGATTATTCATAAGCAAACTATGTGAATAATCCTCTTTGTTTGTCTATCCATATGCGTAAATGTTCTCGATGTTGTGTAAATCCCATTTTTCGAATAAGATTTTGAAATTCTCATACCTGAACGTTTCAACGAACCACTTGTCCCGCAATCACTAAGCTCCCAAACGTCTAAATAAGCTTCCTTCCAGGAATCTCAAGGAAGTTATGTAGTTTGGTGATTTGGATCTAAAGTAAAATGGGCAGATTTTCAGTACAATGGGAACGTATTCAGAAATGTTCTGAGCGTTACATAAAATACTATCATATACTCTTTACACCTCTACAACCCACAAACTTGTGGTTGTTCAATTAGATGGTGACTTCGATGCACTAAAAAATGGAGTAATTTTTGGTATAATGGGAACCTATTAATTAATCACCTGCGGTCGATAGAACACTATAATGTACTTCTGACTACTCTACAACCCATTTGATTCATAAAATACCCCACAAACTTGTGATTATAAAATTAAATGGTGATTTCGGTCCACAAACAATGGAGCGAATTTCGGTAGAATGGGAGCGTATTAAGAAATTACCTGAGCGTTCGATAAAATACTATGTATTTTTGTTCCTCTACATCCAATTTGATTGATGAAATGCACCAAAAACTTCTGGTTCTTAAATTAAATGGTGAATTGGGTCCACAATAAAATGGAGGAAGTTTCTGTTAATAGGAACGTTACCTTGGCATTCCGGGGCTATTACCTGGGCATTCAATGAAACACTATAATGTACCATTTCCACCTCTACAACCAATTTGATTCAATGCTTGAAATGCGCAAATTTGTTGAGATTCTCCACGAACTTGTTATTGTTAAATTTAATGGTGGTTTGGGTCCACAATAAAATGGAGGAATTTTTTGTCCAATTGAAAAATATTAAGAAATTATCTGAACATGCAAACAGTTTGTAAGAAATGGAGGAATGTTCGGTACAATGGGCGTACTTGAAATTACATGAGCGTTCGTTACAGTGAGAAAGCACTATAATGAACTCTTTGCACCTCTACTACTAATTTGACTAATGAAATTTCCAAAACTCGTGGTTGTTAAATTAAATGGTGATTTCGATCCACCAAAAAAATGAAGGGACTTTTGGTACAATAGGAACATATTAAAAAATTACTGCATTTGATAAAACACTATAATGTACGAGTGGTACCTCTACAACTAATTTGATTCATGAAATGTTCCAGAAACTTGTGGTTGATTTAATGGTGATTTCGATCCACTGGAAAATGTGGAAATGTGGAGTAAACTTTTCTGTCCTTTGCGCCCAATTTTAGGTTGAATAAATCTAACGTTAGAGGTATAGAACAAACCATATTTCTAATTTTTGCGATTGGGCTAAGTACACATATAAATTTAACTTTTTCGACTTTACGCAATATTTTGTTTGAAGTGAATACCTGGGGAAGGTAATAATATTTGAAATAACACGAAGCTAACTTTTTTGATGTAACATAATATTATCTCCATATAGTGTTGTATAATTTTGCACCACCTGGAGAATTTTCCATAAACTAAGGATACGGTGCAATGTTGGTATATATTTGGGCTTATCCGGTGTTTTATAAAGTTTATGGTAGAATGGATCTCGATTCTAGGGAAAGTTCCTTATTTGAGTCTAATATTATATTATTATTACCACTGTCAAGTGATAGCATCGATTAATGTATATTAGCTTGGTCTTTCAACGCAAAGAAGCTGGTAGACATCCCAACAGTGTTTCCGAACGTTTTGAAAATAAGCATATAAATTTTTATTTTTTTTATTGTCTTGATATTCTAATTTAAATATAATTAGCTTATAACCATTGCTTGATATATTAAAACTTTTTTCTTGAAGTGTATATCAAAATGATTTTGTTATGCACTAAAATAAAAATCCATGACAAACCGCAAGGTTCAATACTTGTTCCTTTTCGATCAACATATGCTTACTGTATGCATTGTATATGAATTTGACGAAGATAGCACTATATACCTTTCCGGCCAGCTGTCGTCTGGAACTATCTATGAAACCCTTCGCAGTGGCTGCAAAAAAGTGTTTTATCCAAACCAATGTCATCATATTACGCGGCCATGATTTCAGCTCGATATGATAGGAATGCACGTAAATACTAACTGAGAAAACAACATCCGGTACGCTGGTGTATTTTGATATACTTAACGATATTTAATCGATATCCGGTGCGTAAGATTTTTCTCTTGTTTTAGTCATACGCTTTTAGTCATACGCTTATTTATCGGAAGATCGTATCCGATTCATTATATCATGTCTTACATTATAAACGAATCTGTTACTACATCCTTTTTAGTTGTATATTTAATTACCTACTTAATTTAAAAATATTGCTTTAAAATTGTTTTATATAATAAATAAACCTTTATTGGCATACAATATTACACATTTCAATATTTAACGAAAATTAGGAAAAAAATAATTTTAACTCAAAATCCTCACAATACTTCAAATTTCAAAATACCTAAAAAACACAAGAAAAAGAAAACCGGAAGAAGTATGGAAGACTACTCCTCATTTTCTAGCAGTTTTTTCTTGTATCCCCTCCAGCCCCCTAACTCTAATCCCTCTTTTTTCCCGTTCACCTTCTATATTTTAAGATTGGAAACCAGAACGGACCTTTTCATCCTCATACCCTCTCCTTCTTTCTTGTTTCCTCCTTTATCTTTACCATTAACTTCAAGCCTTTACCTTCCTGGCGCATGCACACTGTCCAATTGTTCAATTTTATTCTTTCCTCTTCCATTAGTCCCAACTCATCACATTCGTTCACCCAATGCTCCCATTTGTCATCCATTCTTCCACATACTCTACAACTTCGTTCATCATGTCATCCAGTACCTGTTCCCTCTCTCATCATTTCCACACCTAAACCTAGCAATAATCCTTTTCTCATCCATGCTTATATCTGATTTTAAATACCTTTGCACATCTCCTTCCACCATCAACTTTTTATGCCTGCTATTATACCTGCTCTCCTTGATTCTCGCATACCTCTCTTGTATCTCTACATTCCTTTATATCTCCTCTACCTTCCTTTCACATTCCACGCTATCTACTATCCTTCTTTTCCATTCATTCATCAACTATCTCTCGTACATCCTCCTCCTGTCGTCCATCCATTGGTTACCTATTTCACCCTTCTCCACTTCTTTACATGCATTTACATACACTCTTTTAACCAACCTTTCTTCTTGTCCAGTCATCACTTTTCTCTCATATTTACCAATTTCTTAAGTCCTTTCCCCCATATTTTATTTTCATCTAAGTCCTGTAACCCAATCTCACCTGGAGTCGATCTTTCCACACCCAGTATCCTCTTTAAATGCTGAATTCCGATTCTTTCTATTTCCTCTGTCTCTCTCTCTTTCACAGCCCACACCTCTGCTCCGCACATTACAATACTCCTTACACATGCATTGTATATCATTAACCTCATTCCTATTGAATCACCAAACTTCAGTCCCCCATACATTCCTTAACCTCTCTGCTGCCACTTTAGATTTTCTTACCATCATTTTAACGTGCTCATTCGCGCTTCCATTCCTACTCAGCATGTAACCTAGATATTTGTAACTCTTCACACACTAAATTTCCCTTCCCTTCAACTTAAACACGTTATTTCTACAAAATGTTTTATATATTTTTCTCTTCAATATATCTACAAATTACTTTATTAAATAATTTGGAGCTCCAATATTAAAAGAAAGTTATAGCTTTAGTAGTTCAGAACTCCAATTATTGCTTCTTATTTGTGGTCTCGAAACACATGTCAGCGTTATAAGTCTTTAGTTATTTAATGTTGATGATAAATAAAAGTCTTTTCTTTACAAAAGAGATTATTTGGCTACCAGCTTCGAATAGCTTAGCTATACGTCGTCAGGCCTTTAATCATAATTTGCTTTTCTATATCTGCCGAATTCGCCTGATTTGCCTCCCTTCTTCCTGTTTGGTGGACCAAAAAATCGCTCTAGTGAACTCGTTTTAGCAGCCAAGAGGAGATAATGGAAAAATGGAACACGTCTCTCTGCTGATACCGAAAACCAAAGTATCAAAAATATTTCGAGGATTGGATGAAGCGTTGCGATAAGTGTGTTGAAGTCGGTGGAGAGTATTTTATAAGGGACAATATAGATTTTGATGAATAAACTTGTATTTTTAATTTTATGAATAAATTCCTTTGTGATCTTTGTGATCAAGATGGAAAGATTTATAATTAAAAAGTTTAAGTAAATTACATTTTATGGTAACGATCGAGGAAGTGGAATGTAAAGGCGAACCCACATGGACATATACAGCAGATTAGTTTGATTTGGTGGCTTTCTATAATTTTTTAGGTGGTTCATCTTCCGATTTTTGGCGCACATTAATCTAAGGAAATTTGTCTTTCTCTGTGTTGCGGTATTTTTCAAAAGTACGACATTGTCGCTGAAAAGATTAATTCCTTAAATTTCTGCAATTCAGTCCACTTACTACATGTGTCTTCTAGCATGGCACTAGGATTAGTATTCTGCTCCATAACCTCCTCTTCTCCTAACGAATGTTCCTTCTGTCTCATTATGCTATTAAATATCTCTTATGGTAAGTTCTTCAACGTGATCATCCACCATCTCCATCCACCACCTTATCCACATTCACCACCGCGATCATCCGCATAGTCTACTTCCAAATCCGATAAGAATCGAATGAGTAAGATCCAGTGAGTATTGGTCGTATACCGAAATATTGTTCGTCAACTGTGTCAAAATTTGGTTGTGAATCGTGATTCCACTGTATTACTAGCATTTAAAAGTATTAAAGAATCTAAGAAACCAATAAATATCCATTTTTTAACAATTTAGAATTTATGATTATAACTTTATTTAACAGATACTAAACTTTTGAAATCAATAACCATAAAATAAAATTACGTTATGGTTTATGCTATATATATTTTCGATAAAAATATGTTTTAAATATTATATATAGATATTTCACAAATTTTTTTTCGAATCAAATGTCAATATTTATTTTCTCCTGTGAAAATGATTATCTAATATTTGATAATTTATATGTTTATTTATTATACAATAACGTATTAATAATTTAATCTAACCTCAATTATAACTGATTGCGAGATTATAACGAAACAGAATAGTAATTCTTGATTCATAAAAAAGAAAACGTTCTTGGTTTATGGAATGATATTTTACACTATGCTAATGTAATCATGATACTAGATGACATTAAATTAAGGTAATTTGTGTATTTTTTTGTTGCAGGTGAGTTCACGATTGAAATATTTACTATAGAAAAGAATTAATTCTTGGTCATGGAAGCTTTCAAAATCAATTAGTTAAGTATAACACCCATTTTTCAATCTAATAATAATTTTACCATGTAAGACATGTCTAATTCCTTCGTCAAAGGTATTAGACTCCTTTCACCTAAAGGTAATTTAAATGTGGTTTTTTTTGTTGTTATTTCTAAATAAGTGGTTGCTATATTGTAATTCCGCAGTTCGAGTCTTTGGAGATGGATATTTTCAGAGATAGATACTTTGTTTGTCCTTCTGGTAGGAATTCTGAAAGCATAACACCACGATAGTAAAAAAAACAGTCAACATTACCTTAATTTTTGAGCGGCTCTGAGGTGGTTTTTTTGGTTCATTTTTCCTTCGTTTGGTTCTCCAGTCAGTTGAGACTTACTTGCACGTTAAACTCCATCTGGGATCGGATCTAGGTTGATCGATCGAGCATGTCCTTAGCAACTTCATTCCGATGTTTTTTTTTGGAACTTATCTAACCTCAGTTGTTGCACATAACTGCACAGTGGCTTCTGCAAGCGTCCTGCAAACGAGTTTGCCCACAATCATTGCATGCATTCTTTTCTGATCCTCAAATATAGCAAATGGCTCTTTGATTTGGCTGGGTTCCCACAGGCGGGTTGATTTGCTTGTAGGTTCCAAGAAAATTGTCAAATCATTGAGAAGATTTCGTAGTTTAGCGCGTTCTCTCAAATTTTCTTTATAAGCTCCAACGACAAATCTTAGATGTATGTTCGGCTGATAGATTTGTCGATTGGGTTGTTTATTTGAAAGATTATAAACGAATTAATTCCCGAAATGTCAAGTAGGCGAAAAAAATATATTTATTGGCCACCTTTGCGTTCTTCTTGAAGTTGTTATTTTGGAACGCATCAAATCAACAGTATTCTCTCTCCCCTTCGTAGAGTTATAATCCACATTTTGAAGAGGTTATCCCGTCCCGTTTTGTTAACTGTGTTATATCGTGCATTGTTGACAGAACCGAAGCAAGTTTCTTTTTCTTGGCGACTAGAGAAATATATTAGATCTGAAAATCAAGTAAAAATCGAGAAATATAATTTTAAAAAACAAAGGAAATGTTTTTGATTAAATTTTTTGATGAAAGCAAATAAAAACAGCTCAAGAACATTTCGGTCAATTTACTGAAATATTCTAATAAAATTACGATAGAATTGAATCCGTGGAAATCAAACAAAAATTGAGAAAGATTGTAATTAAAAAATTTTTTTAATTAAAATGAAAACACATCAAAAACATTTTGGTCAATTTAATGAAAGTTTCTGAAGATTTCATCTAATTATCAAATTGAATTTTGTAAAAATTTCATCAAATTGATCAAAATTTAATAATTTCCCTAAATTTCAGCTGTTTGCATTTACTTTCATATACAATTTTACTTCAAATTTTCGGTCTTTTCATTTTTTTCTTTAATTCCAACGGGTACAATTCTAATAAAATTTCGAAATTTCATTCAAAAATTCCATCGGCCAAAATGAAAAAATTTCATTGATCAAAATTATTTTGAAATGTTCATTATCCTTTTTTAAAAATTTCGTCATATTAATCAAACTCTTTTATAAAAACAGCTTAAACCCCCATTTTGATCAATGAAAGTTTTAGTTGCTGAAATATTCGAATAAAATTACGATTGATTTGAGTCCGTGGAAATCAAACAAAAAAAATGTTTCTAATTAAAATTTTTTTATGAAAGAAATCGAAAACAGCTCAGAAACATTTCGGTCAATTTGATGAAATTTTGTAAAAATTTCATCTAATTATCCACTTGAATTTTGTAAAAATTTCATCAAATTGACCCTTTCAGTTATTTTCATTTGCTTTCATAATCAATTTTCTCAAAAAATTCGGTCTTTTGGTTTTTTTTGTTTAATTCCAACGGCTGCAATTATAATAAAAATTTCGAAATTTCATCCTAAATTTGCGTTGACCAAAATGACAAAATTTCTTTGAAATGTTGGTTAGACGTTTTTCTTTAAATTTCATCCTATTGATCAAACTTTTTTATGAAAACAGCTCAAACCCTCATTTTCATGAATGAAAGTTTTAAGTTTTAGTTGCTGAAATATTCGAATAAAATTACGATAGATTTGAATCCGTGAAATAAAACATAAATTGAGAAAGATCGTAATTTAAAAAAAATATTTTTTATGAGAAAATGAAAACACATCAAAAATATTTGGATCAATTTAATGAATATTTCTAAAGATTTCATCTAATTATCAAATTGAATAAAAATTTTATCAAATTGATCAAAATTTTATAATTTCCCCAAATGGCCGCTTCAACTGTTTTCATTTACGTTCATATACAATTTTACTCACAATATTCGGTCTTTTCATTTTTTTATTAAATTCCAACTGGTACAAAATTTCTAATAAAATTTCGAAACTTCATCATAAAATTGCATCGGCCAAAATAAAAAAATTTCATTGATCAGAATTATTTAAAAATGTTCATTAGACGTTTTCTAAAAATTTCATCATATTGATCAAACTTTTTTCTACAAACAGCTCAAAACCCCATTTTGCTCGAAGAAAGTTTTAAGTTTTACTTGCTGAAATATTAGAAAATTACAATAGATTTGAGCCCGTGGAAATCAAACAAAAATCAAGAAATATCGTAATTTCAAAAAACAAAAAAAGTTTTTATTAAAATTCTTTATGAAAGAAAACGAAAACAGCTCAAAAACATTTCGGTCAATTTGATGAAAGTTTCATTTAATTATCAACTTGAATTTTGTAAAAATTCCATCAAATTGACCCTTTCAGCTATATCGTAAATAAGAAATATCGTAATTTCAAAAAACAAAAAAAAAATTTTGATTAAAATTTTTTATGAAAGAAAATGAAAACAGCTCAAAAACGTTTTGTTCAATTGGACGAAATTTTCTAAAAAAATCATTTATCGAAATTGAATTTATAATTTTTTTATCAAATTGATCAAAATTTAAAAATATCCACAAATCGACCCTTTCAGCTATTATCATTGCTTTCTTAAACAATATTTCTCAAAAAAATCGGTATTTTCGTTTTTTTAACTCCAACGGATACAATTCTAATAAAAATTTCGGATACAATTCAATTCTATATATATATATATATATATGTATGTATGTATGTATGTATGTATGTATGTATGTATGTATGTATGTATGTATCATTCATGGAGTTAAGTAGGCATATAGACCTACATGTCATTACATTTGCTTCTACAGGTTTAGACTTTGGATAACAACCAAATCTGCATTTCCCATTGAGTGGGGAACTTTCTTTCGGCCTATGCATTCTTAAGTATTCCCGTAGGCTTTTGGATTGCTTTCGCCCACGATTTTCAGATTCTTGTTGGGCAACTACTATCTTGTATGGTAGACCTCACGAGTTATCGTATACGTCCAGTAATAGTCTGTTTAGCAATTCTTTTCGCTACGCTTGATTGCAAATTTAAAGTTTTCCGTGGCTACTGTTGTGACATCTTGTTTTTCTGAACTGTTATTACTACCATGTCGTTTGGTTTTCCTCTGATACTTGCTTCGTGTCACAAGGGCCTGTTTTCTTAGTTCAGATATTTCGTTTGTCCATCAGTATACACATCTTCCTTGGATACCCTTTCCACGCTTGGGAATATTATGATCGCAGGCTTCGGTGACCTCTCTGACATGTTCTTCTATTTCACTTAGATTTGACTTGAATTGATTTTCGATAGTTGCTTCTGAATGTTCTCTCTGTCCATCATTTTGTTGAGTTAGGCTTTTACTAAAATCTACATCACAAACCTTCACATGAAATTTCTATAATATGGCTATTAAAATTACTAATGAGCTCTGTTGTCGGAAGAAATATTTTTTCTATATCATTTGTTTTTTGTAATTGTATTTCTAAATGAGAAAATTTGGGTTGTTTTGGAATCTTTTCCGCTGTTTTTCGGTGATGAATTAGAAGTTAGTCAGATGACAGATAAACACTATATGTAGTTGTATAATAACCCGTAATTTATATAAATTAAAATTTAAATTATTTGTTAGGAGACTATTATTATTTATACATAAAAATAAGTGCAGAACGTGTAGTGTATAATAATCGACCTATAAAAATGAGAATAATCGATTACATTACCGTTTATTTCCTTCTATATCCGATTCTAGCACCCTTGGGGTGCTATTTCGGGGGGTTTGAACGCACCGTTTTTCTCAGCACACGCTTATGTTATTTCTCTCCTTGGGCGTATACAGTCTGCTCTTTTGTTAGAAAAAAAATCTAACGGTTGTTTTACAAAATTTCGAGAGATCTCATGGGAATTTTTCTAATATAATCGACATAATTCTAGTTTGAATTAATGTGTGAATCGTTTTCTCGAACTATCGTTTTATAGTAAATACATGAATTTTAAATAGTTTATTTTATTATGGCCCAAACCCTTTAATGTCCCTTATACAGGTAATTCAAAATATTAAAACAACAATAACATGAAAATTAAAATAATAAAACTAAAAAATAAAATAACTAGCAAAAAATATTAAATAAATAATATATAGATAAAAACAAAAATTTTATTTATCAGATAGTTAATAGTGATGTGTCGTTCCTTAAAGAACGATTTTTTATTGGGATATATGTTTGGAACGAAGTGTCATTTGAAAAGAACTTTTTCCGATTTAGAACTTGTTCCTATATAATACACCGAGTCCATGAATTATTTTTTATAAATTTGTTTGTAAACTCACTTAATAATAAATAGAATAAGGTTTCTACGTCGAACGCACTAGCATAATTTTCTACCTTCATGAAAGCAGAAAGACAATACTTAATTATACGTGCTTTCAATTTATGCAGTAGAAAACACTCACATATCGCCACACAGCATGCATTAGCAATAAATTTATTCCCTTTGCACATGATATTGTATTAGGCAACGCATTGGCCGAGAGGGATAGGCATCAAAAAATATACAGTCGCTGGTTCATTATTCATTATGCGTCGATCCAGTTCCAATAGAAAATATGTATGAACAACTAACGACTGTACACCATATGCGGGTGGGATGTACCGTACCGACTGACATCGACCTACATGCCGCCGCGGGTGCGAAGCAATGATGATTGCGATTGTAATAAATATCGTACCGTTTTCTAACAGCACGATATAAAAATGATGCGAGGAACGTAATAGTTTTGCGTTGTTCAGTTGAGCGTTGATGAATGTAAATCTTTTTGTTTTATATGGTGGCAACTTATAACTTGCATCTTTTTCTGTTCTTGTCACTATAAGGCAGTGGTCTTCAAACTGTGTTCCGCTTCTGGGGGTTCAGCGAGTCAAAATTAAAATTCGCGACTACAGTTAACACCAGTAGAACTAGACTTCAACAAAGTGTGTAACAAAATGCAAGCATACCCCCAGTAACTAAATATAATTCAAGGTTAGGAGCCAGCTTGGGAATGAGTTGATGCTACTAATGAGTAAATTACATTAAATTATAGTATTTTTAATAAAAAATATTATAATTTTCTTTACATAAAGTAAAACTCATTTTTTTTTTTTATTTTTTGTGGAAAATGCTATGGGCCCCAAGATTGTCATATTGTCCTATTGAGATTATCTGTTTTAAGTAATACATTTTGTACTCAAATATTAATTGTATAAACGTCGTAGTCACATTTCTCGTTTGATTGCAAATCAATTCATTGAATTTAAATGTGTACATATTTAAAACCTTCAAAAACAAAATATATGCATATCTCATAATTGATTGTGTTTATATATTTATATTTAAAATCGCAATCTTAACCTTATTATGACATTACCACAGGAATCGTCTCGCGCTTAATTAGATGATTTTCAAGATGATCACGTTTTATTTAAAATTTATGACGATGTTTCGTATGAAAACGTTAACAAAATATGCCCGTCGTCTTTCGTAATGCGACTGGACCCTTCTTCAATTATCTCATAAGCTTTGTTCACACGATCAGTGGACCAACTCACGAACCTGATTACAATGTCTATCATATCACCTAGTATACATTTCGACACAAAACAAGTAATGGTCATTTCAAATGTAATAAGAGCTCTGAATATTGTTAGTTCACCTATGTTTCTCAGTTCGTAAAATAATCGTTTAAATGCTATTGAAACAATTAAGTTTAGTGGCTAGACGATATTCTTGTAGTTTACTACATTCTTTTTTAGTTTTATCAGAAAGACATCCTGAAGCCTGATTTTTTTCTAAACAATCTACCATTCTTTGTTTGCTATTAAGTATACAATTCTTTGTTTGCTTGAAGCGTTTTTGGTTGACCTCCCTGATTTCATCGATGATTTTTGTCAAGCAACTTGTTGTATATAATTCAGCATTAACTATTCTATCTTCTAAAGCAATTGTTGCTATGTTACAATGGTCGCTATTGCTACAATGGTAGCAGGTGATTGCTCTTAGTCCACGTCCAATTCAAATTTCGCACTAGAGTGTGACGTCATCACTGGCCCAGACGGCAAATTGAGTAAAACGTGCCCGTGAATCGTATTCGCCAATATTTTTATACATTCTATGAACTATATAATCGGAATGGTGAATGCATCTGGCCTTACTGAGTAAAAAGTGTCCGAGAATCGGTCTTTTTTCTCAAATTCCTCATGTTCTTAATATATTTATACATATATAGAAAATTCATGTTTATTCAAGATGTCCAATGTAACAGGAGAAACAGTTAAACAGTTGTTTGGAAGTGCTTTTTTGAACGAACAGGCTTTAGTTGGATTTAATTTATTTTGGAACAACCGAACCCAAATAGTTGATTGATTGTTGCTTAGTAAGTGTTTTTACCCGGTACAAAATAACACAATATTTAATCTAAGACCAAATAATACTATATTGTATTCAAAATATAAGTATTTATTTACAAATATTTTGATTCGAAGTTTTACTCTACCCAATGGTCTTTAAATGCTTACAGTAAACTAACTACTCGATCGATTTATAAGCTGTCACAGTTTTAACAATTAACATTTTTAATTTAAAAAAAATGCGTAATAAATATTCCCAAACATCAGAATCTTGTGTTCGTATGTATTTCTTCGCGTCTGTTCAGTGCGTTGTCCTTTTTACTCACTTAATTCTTTTACGTTTCATGGAATTCATTAAACACCACGACTGATTAAACAACACCCAAGCAACAGCGTCACAAAAGAGGCGATGTCGACGAAACGAAACATAAACAATTTAGTTTAGTTTATTTTTATTTATTTATTAGGTTTTTTTCGGGAAAAAGAACAATTAAATTATAGCCGGAATTGCGACGGAAAACGGAAGATATTAAAAAAGGAGTTCATATTTTAGTTTCTATGAAACAAGAATTTAATGATTAGGTCTACAAGAATACGTCTGAAAATGATACTCTGTACATTACTTACAGTAGAACGGTCGAAAGAGTCAGCCCTTTGAGACTTGCAGCCTTTGAGACTCGCAGCCCTTTGAGTCGCTCGCCTTAGAGGACACTCTTAATAAAGAGCAGGGCGAGAGGACGACATTTTTGTATATCGTTGTTACTTCATATAATGGAAGAAATCCTCCATTCTCATGGCCCTTCTCAGTTCTTCCAAGTCTCATGGTCATGTGTCATTTTTATATGGATGTCCTTCGAAGTTTTGATTATGTAACATTCTGCCAACTTTTCTGTCTTTATATCAAGGAATTTAAATACAATTAATCATTGAAAACAGATAAGGCTGTTGTATTTTCCCTTTTCAGTAACGTAGCCCTAAGTACAACGTTCTAGATGT